>JAVGWX010000004.1:3705993-3984114 GCA_036924085.1 Ariolimax columbianus | reverse complement strand
TACCAGACTCCGCACAGGCCACACCAGACTGAGGTACCAGACTCCGCACAGGCCACACCAGACTGAGGTACCAGACTCCGCACAGGCCACAACAGACTGAGTTAACAGATTCCGCACAGGCCACTCCAGACTGAGGTACCAGACTCCGCACATGCCACACCAGACTGAGATACCAGACTCCGCACAGGCCACAACAGACTGAGGTACCAGACTCCACACAGGCCACACCAGACTGAGGTACCAGACTCCGCACAGGCCACAAAAGACTGAGGTACCATACTCCGCACAGGCCACAACAGACTGAGGTACGAGACTCCACACAGACCACAACAGACTGAGGTACCAGACTCCATACAGGCCAAACCAGACTGAGTTACCAGGCTCCGCACAGGCCACACCAGACTGAGGTACCAGACTCCGCACAGGCCACAACAGATTGAGGTACCAGACTCCGCACATGCCACACCAGACTGAGGTACCAGACTCAGCACAGGCCACAACAGACTGAAGTACCAGACTCCGCACAGGCCACACCAGACTGAGGTACCAGACTCCGCACAGGTCACAACAGACTGAGGTACCAGATTCCGCACAGGCCACACCAGACCGAGGTACCAGACTCCGCACAGGCTACACCAGACTGATGTACCAGACTCCGCACAAGCCACAACAGACTGAGGTACCAGACTCCGCACAGGCCACACCAGACGAAGGTACTAGACTCCGCACAGGCCACAACAGACTGAGGTACCAGACTCCGCACAAGCCACACCAGACTGAGGTACCAGACTCCGCACAGGCCACAACAGACTGAGGTACCAGACTCCGCACAGGCCACAACAGACTGAGGTACCAGACTCCACACAGGCCACACCAGACTGAGGTACCAGACTCCGCACAGGCCACACCAGACTGAGGTACCAGACTCCGCACATGCCACACCAGAATGAGGTACCAGGCTCCGCACATGCCACTACAGACTGAGGTACCAGACTCCGCACAGGCCACACCAGACTGAAGTACCAGACTCAGCACAGGCCACAGCAGACTGAAGTACCAGACTCCGCACAGGCCACACCAGACTGAGGTACCAGATTCCACTAAGGCCACACCAGACTGAGGTACCAGACTCCGCACAGGCCGCAACAGACTGAGGTACCATACTCCGCACAGGCCACACCAGACTGAGGTACGAGACTCCGCACAGCCCACAACAGACTGAGGTACCAGACTCCGCACAGTACACAACAGACTGAGGTACCAGATTCCGCACAAGCCACACCAGACTGAGGTACCAGACTCCGCACATGCCACACCAGACTGAGGTACCAGACTCCGCACAGGCCACATCAGACTGAGGTACCAGACTCCGCACAGGCCACACCAGACTGAGGAACCAGACTCCGCACAGGCCACACCAGACTGAGGTACCAGACTCCGCACAAGCCACACCAGACTGAGTTACCAGACTCCGCACAGGCCACAACAGACTGAGGTACCAGACTCCGCACAGGCCACAACAGACTGAGGTACCAGACTCCACACAGGCCACACCAGACTGAGGTACCAGACTCCGCACAGGCCACACCAGACTGAGGTACCAGACTCCGCACATGCCACACCAGAATGAGGTACCAGACTCCGCACATGCCACTACAGACTGAGGTACCAGACTCCGCACAGGCCACACCAGACTGAAGTACCAGACTCAGCACAGGCCACAGCAGACTGAAGTACCAGACTCCGCACATGCCACACCAGACTGAGGTACCAGATTCCACTAAGGCCACACCAGACTGAGGTACCAGATTCCGCACAGGCCACAACAGACTGAGGTACCATACTCCGCACAGGCCACACCAGACTGAGGTACGAGACTCCGCACAGCCCACAACAGACTGAGGTACCAGACTCCGCACAGGCCACAACAGACTGAGGTACCAGATTCCGCACAAGCCACACCAGACTGAGGTACCAGACTCCGCACATGCCACACCAGACTGAGGTACCAGACTCCGCACAGGCCACCCCAGACTGAGGTACCAGACTCCGCACAGGCCACACCAGACTGAGGAATCAGACTCCGCACAGGCCACACCAGACTGAGGTACCAGACTCCGCACATGCCACACCAGACTGAGGTACCAGACTCCGCACATGCCACTACAGACTGATGTACCAGATTCCGCACAGGCCACACCAGACTGAGGTACCAGACTCCGCACATGCCACACCAGAATGAGGTACCAGACTCCGCACATGCCACTACAGACTGAGGTACCAGACTCCGCACAGGCCACTCCAGACTGAAGTACCAGACTCAGCACAGGCCACAGCAGACTGAAGTACCAGACTCCGCACAGGCCACACCAGACTGAGGTACCAGATTCCACTAAGGCCACACCAGACTGAGGTACCAGACTCCGCACAGGCCACAACAGACTGATGTACCATACTCCGCACAGGCCACACCAGACTGAGGTACGAGACTCCGCACAGCCCACAACAGACTGAGGTACTAGACTCCGCACAGGCCACATCAGACTGAGGTACCAGACTACGCACAGGCCACACCAGACTGAGGTACCAGACTCCGCACAGGCCACACCAGACTGAGGTACCAGACTCCGCACAGGCCACAACAGACTGAGGTACCAGATTCCGCACAGGCCACACCAGACTGAGGTACCAGACTCCGCACATGCCACACCAGACTGAGGTACCAGACTCCGCACAGGCCACACCAGACTGAGGTACCAGACTCCGAACAGGCCACACCAGACTGAGGAACCAGACTCCGCACAGGCCACACCAGACTGAGGTACCAGACTCCGCACATGCCACACCAGACTGAGGTACCAGACTCCGCACATGCCACTACAGACTGATGTACCAGATTCCGCACAGGCCACACCAGACTGAGGTACCAGACTCCGCACATGCCACACCAGACTGAGGTCCCAGACTCCGCACAGGCCACACCAAACTAAGGTACCAGACTCCGCACAGGCCACACCAGACTGAGGTACCAGACTCCGCACATGCCACAACAGACTGAGGTACGAGACTCCGCACAGCCCACAACAGACTGAGGTACCAGACTCCGCACAGGCCACACCAGACTGAGGTACCAGACTCCGCACAGGTCACACCAGACTGAGGTACCAGACTCCGCACAGGCCACATCAGACTGAGGTACCAGACTCCGCACAGGCCACACCAGACTGAGGAACCAGACTCCGCACAGGCCACACCAGACTGAGGTACCAGACTCCGCACAAGCCACACCAGACTGAGTTACCAGACTCCGCACAGGCCACAACAGACTGAGGTACCAGACTCCGCACAGGCCACAACAGACTGAGGTACCAGACTCCACACAGGCCACACCAGACTGAGGTACCAGACTCCGCACAGGCCACACCAGACTGAGGTACCAGACTCCGCACATGCCACACCAGAATGAGGTACCAGACTCCGCACATGCCACTACAGACTGAGGTACCAGACTCCGCACAGGCCACACCAGACTGAAGTACCAGACTCAGCACAGGCCACAGCAGACTGAAGTACCAGACTCCGCACATGCCACACCAGACTGAGGTACCAGATTCCACTAAGGCCACACCAGACTGAGGTACCAGATTCCGCACAGGCCACAACAGACTGAGGTACCATACTCCGCACAGGCCACACCAGACTGAGGTACGAGACTCCGCACAGCCCACAACAGACTGAGGTACCAGACTCCGCACAGGCCACAACAGACTGAGGTACTAGATTCCGCACAAGCCACACCAGACTGAGGTACCAGACTCCGCACATGCCACACCAGACTGAGGTACCAGACTCCGCACAGGCCACCCCAGACTGAGGTACCAGACTCCGCACAGGCCACACCAGACTGAGGAATCAGACTCCGCACAGGCCACACCAGACTGAGGTACCAGACTCCGCACATGCCACACCAGACTGAGGTACCAGACTCCGCACATGCCACTACAGACTGATGTACCAGATTCCGCACAGGCCACACCAGACTGAGGTACCAGACTCCGCACATGCCACACCAGAATGAGGTACCAGACTCCGCACATGCCACTACAGACTGAGGTACCAGACTCCGCACAGGCCACTCCAGACTGAAGTACCAGACTCAGCACAGGCCACAGCAGACTGAAGTACCAGACTCCGCACAGGCCACACCAGACTGAGGTACCAGATTCCACTAAGGCCACACCAGACTGAGGTACCAGACTCCGCACAGGCCACAACAGACTGATGTACCATACTCCGCACAGGCCACACCAGACTGAGGTACGAGACTCCGCACAGCCCACAACAGACTGAGGTACTAGACTCCGCACAGGCCACATCAGACTGAGGTACCAGACTACGCACAGGCCACACCAGACTGAGGTACCAGACTCCGCACAGGCCACACCAGACTGAGGTACCAGACTCCGCACAGGCCACAACAGACTGAGGTACCAGATTCCGCACAGGCCACACCAGACTGAGGTACCAGACTCCGCACATGCCACACCAGACTGAGGTACCAGACTCCGCACAGGCCACACCAGACTGAGGTACCAGACTCCGAACAGGCCACACCAGACTGAGGAACCAGACTCCGCACAGGCCACACCAGACTGAGGTACCAGACTCCGCACATGCCACACCAGACTGAGGTACCAGACTCCGCACATGCCACTACAGACTGATGTACCAGATTCCGCACAGGCCACACCAGACTGAGGTACCAGACTCCGCACATGCCACACCAGACTGAGGTACCAGACTCCGCACAGGCCACACCAGACTGAGGTACCAGACTCCGCACAGGTCACACCAGACTGAGGTACCAGACTCCGCACAGGTCACACCAGACTGAGGTACCAGACTCCGCACAGGCCACAACAGACTGAGTTAACAGATTCCGCACAGGCCACTCCAGACTGAGGTACCAGACTCCGCACATGCCACACCAGACTGAGATACCAGACTCCGCACAGGCCACAACAGACTGAGGTACCAGACTCCACACAGGCCACACCAGACTGAGGTACCAGACTCCGCACAGGCCACAAAAGACTGAGGTACCATACTCCGCACAGGCCACAACAGACTGTGGTACGAGACTCCACACAGGCCACAACAGACTGAGGTACCAGACTCCATACAGGCCACACCAGACTGAGTTACCAGGCTCCGCACAGGCCACACCAGACTGAGGTACCAGACTCCGCACAGGCCACACCAGACTGAGGTACCAGACTCCGCACAAGCCACACCAGACTGAGGTACCAGACTCCGCACATGCCACAACAGACTGATGTACCAGACTCCGCACATGCCACACCAGACTGAGGTACCAGACTCAGCACAGGCCACAACAGACTGAAGTACCAGACTCCGCACAGGCCACACCAGACTGAGGTACCAGACTCCGCACAGGCCACAACAGACTGAGGTACCAGATTCCGCACAGGCCACACCAGACCGAGGTACTAGACTCCACACAGGCTACACCAGACTGATGTACCAGACTCCACACAGGCCACACCAGACTGAAGTACCAGACTCAGCACAGGCCACAGCAGACTGAGTTAACAGATTCCGCACATACCACACCAGACTGAGGTACCAGATTCCACTAAGGCCACACCAGACTGAGGTACCAGACTCCGCACAGGCCACAACAGACTGAGGTACCATACTCCGCACAGGCCACGCCAGACTGAGGTACGAGACTCCGCACAGCCCACAACAGACTGAGGTACCAGACTCCACACAGGCCACACCAGACTGAGGTACCAGATTCCGCACAAGCCACACCAGACTGAGGTACCATACTCCGCACAGGCCACAACAGACTGAGGTACGAGACTCCGCACAGGCCACCCCAGACTGAGGTACCAGACTCCGCACAGGCCACACCAGACTGAGGAATCAGACTCCGCACAGGCCACACCAGACTGAGGTACTAGACTCCGCACATGCCACACCAGACTGAGGTACCAGACTCCGCACATGCCACTACAGACTGATGTACCAGACTACGCACAGGCCACACCAGACTGAGGTACCAGACTCCGCACATGCCACACCAGACTGAAGTACCAGACTCCGCACAGGCCACACCAGACTGAGGTACTAGACTCCGCACAGGCCACAACAGACTGAGGTACCAGATTCCGCACAGGCCACACCAGACCGAGGTACCAGACTCCGCACAGGCTACACCAGACTGATGTACCAGACTCCGCACAGGCCACAACAGACTGAGGTACCAGACTCCGCACAGGCCACACCAGACGAAGGTACTAGACTCCGCACAGGCCACAACAGACTGAGGTACCAGACTCCGCACAAGCCACACCAGACTGAGGTACCAGACTCCGCACAGGCCACAACAGACTGAGGTTCCAGACTCCGCACATGCCACACCAGAATGATGTACCAGACTCTGCACATGCCACTACAGACTGAGGTACCAGACTCCGCACAGGCCACACCAGACTGAAGTACCAGACTCAGCACAGGCCACAGCAGACTGAAGTACCAGACCCCGCACAGGCCACATCAGACTGAGGTACCAGACTCCGCACAGGCCACAACAGACTGAGGTACCAGATTCCGCACAGGCCACACCAGACTGAGGAACCAGACTCCGCACATGCCACACCAGACTGAGGTACCAGACTCCGCACAGGCCACACCAGACTGAGGAACCAGAATCCGCACAGGCCACACCAGACTGAGGTACCAGACTCCGCACATGCCACACCAGACTGAGGTACCAGACTCCGCACATGCCACTACAGACTGATGTACCAGATTCCGCACAGGCCACACCAGACTGAGGTACCAGACTCCGCACATGCCACACCAGACTGAGGTCCCAGACTCCGCACAGGCCACACCAGACTGAGGTACCAGACTCTGCACAGGCCACAACAGACTGAGGTACCTTACTCCGCACAGGCCACACCAGACTGAGGTACCAGACTCCGCACAGGCCACAACATACTGAGGTACCAGACTCCACACATGCCACATCAGACTGAGGTACCAGACTCCGCACAGGCCACAACAGACTGAGGTACCAGACTCCGCACAGGCCACACCAGACTGAGGTACCAGACCCAGCACAGGCCACAACAGACTGAAGTACCAGACTCCGCACAGGCCACCAGATTGAGGTACCAGACTCCGCACAGGCCACAACAGACTGAGGTACCAGACTCCGCACAGGCCACACCAGACTGAGGTACCAGACTCCGCACAGGCCACACCAGACTGAGGTACCAGACTCCACACATGCCACTACAGACTGAGGTACCAGACTCCGCACAGGCCACACCAGACTGAAGTACCAGACTCAGCACAGGCCACAACAGACTGAGGTACCTTACTCCGCACAGGCCACAACAGACTGAGGTACCAGACTCCGCACATGCCACATCAGACTGAGGTACCAGACTCCGCACAGGCCACACCTGACTGAGGTACCAGACTCCGCACAGGCCACACCAGACTGAGGTACCAGACTCCGCACAGGCCAAAACAGACTGAGTTAACAGATTATGCACAGGCCACTCCAGACTGAGGTACCAGACACCGCACATGCCACACCAGACTGAGGTACCAGACTCCGCACAGGCAACACCAGACTGAGGTACCAGACTCCACACAGGCCACACCAGACTGAGGTACCAGACTCCGCACAGGCCACAAAAGACTGAGGTACCATACTCCGCACAGGCCACAACAGACTGAGGTACGAGACTCCACACAGGCCACAACAGACTGAGGTACCAGACTCCATACAGGCCACACCAGACTGAGTTACCAGGCTCCGCACAGGCCACACCAGACTGAGGTACCAGACTCCGCACAGGTCACACCAGACTGAGGTACCAGACTCCGCACAAGCCACACCAGACTGAGGTACCAGACTCCGCACATGCCACAACAGACTGAGGTACCAGACTACGCACATGCCACACCAGACTGAGGTACCAGACTCAGCACAGGCCACAACAGACTGAAGTACCAGACTCCGCACAGGCCACACCAGACTGAGGTACTAGACTCCGCACAGGCCACAACAGACTGAGGTACCAGATTCCGCACAGGCCACACCAGACCGAGGTACCAGACTCCGCACAGGCTACACCAGACTGATGTACCAGACTCCGCACAGGCCACAACAGACTGAGGTACCAGACTCCGCACAGGCCACACCAGACGAAGGTACTAGACTCCGCACAGGCCACAACAGACTGAGGTACCAGACTCCGCACAAGCCACACCAGACTGAGGTACCAGACTCCGCACAGGCCACAACAGACTGAGGTTCCAGACTCCGCACAGGCCACAACAGACTGAGGTACCAGACTCCACACAGGCCACACCAGACTGAAGTACCAGACTCAGCACAGGCCACAGCAGACTGAGTTAACAGATTCCGCACATGCCACACCAGACTGAGGTACCAGATTCCACTAAGGCCACACCAGACTGAGGTACCAGACTCCGCACAGGCCACAACAGACTGAGGTACCATACTCCGCACAGGCCACGCCAGACTGAGGTACGAGACTCCGCACAGCCCACAACAGACTGAGGTACCAGACTCCACACAGGCCACACCAGACTGAGGTACCAGATTCCGCACAAGCCACACCAGACTGAGGTACCATACTCCGCACAGGCCACAACAGACTGAGGTACGAGACTCCGCACAGGCCACCCCAGACTGAGGTACCAGACTCCGCACAGGCCACACCAGACTGAGGAATCAGACTCCGCACAGGCCACACCAGACTGAGGTACTAGACTCCGCACATGCCACACCAGACTGAGGTACCAGACTCCGCACATGCCACTACAGACTGATGTACCAGACTACGCACAGGCCACACCAGACTGAGGTACCAGACTCCGCACATGCCACACCAGACTGAAGTACCAGACTCCGCACAGGCCACACCAGACTGAGGTACTAGACTCCGCACAGGCCACAACAGACTGAGGTACCAGATTCCGCACAGGCCACACCAGACCGAGGTACCAGACTCCGCACAGGCTACACCAGACTGATGTACCAGACTCCGCACAGGCCACAACAGACTGAGGTACCAGACTCCGCACAGGCCACACCAGACGAAGGTACTAGACTCCGCACAGGCCACAACAGACTGAGGTACCAGACTCCGCACAAGCCACACCAGACTGAGGTACCAGACTCCGCACAGGCCACAACAGACTGAGGTTCCAGACTCCGCACAGGCCACAACAGACTGAGGTACCAGACTCCACACAGGCCACACCAGACTGAGGTACCAGACTCCGCACAGGCCACACCAGACTGAGGTACCAGACTCCGCACATGCCACACCAGAATGATGTACCAGACTCTGCACATGCCACTACAGACTGAGGTACCAGACTCCGCACAGGCCACACCAGACTGAAGTACCAGACTCAGCACAGGCCACAGCAGACTGAAGTACCAGACCCCGCACAGGCCACATCAGACTGAGGTACCAGACTCCGCACAGGCCACAACAGACTGAGGTACCAGATTCCGCACAGGCCACACCAGACTGAGGAACCAGACTCCGCACATGCCACACCAGACTGAGGTACCAGACTCCGCACAGGCCACACCAGACTGAGGAACCAGAATCCGCACAGGCCACACCAGACTGAGGTACCAGACTCCGCACATGCCACACCAGACTGAGGTACCAGACTCCGCACATGCCACTACAGACTGATGTACCAGATTCCGCACAGGCCACACCAGACTGAGGTACCAGACTCCGCACATGCCACACCAGACTGAGGTCCCAGACTCCGCACAGGCCACACCAGACTGAGGTACCAGACTCTGCACAGGCCACAACAGACTGAGGTACCTTACTCCGCACAGGCCACACCAGACTGAGGTACCAGACTCCGCACAGGCCACAACATACTGAGGTACCAGACTCCACACATGCCACATCAGACTGAGGTACCAGACTCCGCACAGGCCACAACAGACTGAGGTACCAGACTCCGCACAGGCCACACCAGACTGAGGTACCAGACCCAGCACAGGCCACAACAGACTGAAGTACCAGACTCCGCACAGGCCACCAGATTGAGGTACCAGACTCCGCACAGGCCACAACAG
This sequence comes from Ariolimax columbianus, assembly GCA_036924085.1. NCBI lineage: Eukaryota > Metazoa > Mollusca > Gastropoda > Stylommatophora > Arionidae > Ariolimax > Ariolimax columbianus. The sequence goes on along the minus strand of JAVGWX010000004.1, from coordinate 3,973,925 downwards.
ACTGAGGTACCAGACTCCGCACAGGCCACACCAGACTGAGGTACCAGACTCCGCACAGGCCACACCAGACTGAGGTACCAGACTCCACACATGCCACTACAGACTGAGGTACCAGACTCCGCACAGGCCACACCAGACTGAAGTACCAGACTCAGCACAGGCCACAACAGACTGAGGTACCTTACTCCGCACAGGCCACAACAGACTGAGGTACCAGACTCCGCACATGCCACATCAGACTGAGGTACCAGACTCCGCACAGGCCACACCTGACTGAGGTACCAGACTCCGCACAGGCCACACCAGACTGAGGTACCAGACTCCGCACAGGCCAAAACAGACTGAGTTAACAGATTATGCACAGGCCACTCCAGACTGAGGTACCAGACACCGCACATGCCACACCAGACTGAGGTACCAGACTCCGCACAGGCAACACCAGACTGAGGTACCAGACTCCACACAGGCCACACCAGACTGAGGTACCAGACTCCGCACAGGCCACAAAAGACTGAGGTACCATACTCCGCACAGGCCACAACAGACTGAGGTACGAGACTCCACACAGGCCACAACAGACTGAGGTACCAGACTCCATACAGGCCACACCAGACTGAGTTACCAGGCTCCGCACAGGCCACACCAGACTGAGGTACCAGACTCCGCACAGGTCACACCAGACTGAGGTACCAGACTCCGCACAAGCCACACCAGACTGAGGTACCAGACTCCGCACATGCCACAACAGACTGAGGTACCAGACTACGCACATGCCACACCAGACTGAGGTACCAGACTCAGCACAGGCCACAACAGACTGAAGTACCAGACTCCGCACAGGCCACACCAGACTGAGGTACTAGACTCCGCACAGGCCACAACAGACTGAGGTACCAGATTCCGCACAGGCCACACCAGACCGAGGTACCAGACTCCGCACAGGCTACACCAGACTGATGTACCAGACTCCGCACAGGCCACAACAGACTGAGGTACCAGACTCCGCACAGGCCACACCAGACGAAGGTACTAGACTCCGCACAGGCCACAACAGACTGAGGTACCAGACTCCGCACAAGCCACACCAGACTGAGGTACCAGACTCCGCACAGGCCACAACAGACTGAGGTTCCAGACTCCGCACAGGCCACAACAGACTGAGGTACCAGACTCCACACAGGCCACACCAGACAGAGGTACCAGACTCCGCACAGGCCACACCAGACTGAGGTACCAGACTCCGCACATGCCACACCAGAATGATGTACCAGACTCCGCACATGCCACTACAGACTGAGGTACCAGACTCCGCACAGGCCACACCAGACTGAAGTACCAGACTCAGCACAGGCCACAGCAGACTGAAGTACCAGACCCCGCACAGGCCACACCAGACTGAGGTACCAGACTCCGCACAGGCCACAACAGACTGAGGTACCAGATTCCGCACAGGCCACACCAGACTGAGGAACCAGACTCCGCACATGCCACACCAGACTGAGGTACCAGACTCCGCACAGGCCACACCAGACTGAGGAACCAGACTCCGAACACGCCACACCAGACTGAGGTACCAGACTCCGCACAAGCCACACCAGACTGAGGTACCAGACTCCGCACAGGCCACAACAGACTGAGGTTCCAGACTCCGCACAGGCCACAACAGACTGAGGTACCAGACTCCACACAGGCCACACCAGACTGAGGTACCAGATTCCGCACAGGCCACACCAGACTGAAGTACCAGACTCCGCACATGCCACACCAGAATGATGTACTAGACTCTGCACATGCCACTACAGACTGAGGTACCAGACTCCGCACAGGCCACACCAGACTGAAGTACCAGACTCAGCACAGGCCACAGCAGACTGAAGTACCAGACCCCGCACAGGCCACACCAGACTGAGGTACCAGACTCCGCACAGGCCACAACAGACTGAGGTACCAGATTCCGCACAGGCCACACCAGACTGAGGAACCAGACTCCGCACATGCCACACCAGACTGAGGTACCAGACTCCGCACAGGCCACACCAGACTGAGGAACCAGACTCCGCACAGGCCACACCAGACTGAGGTACCAGACTCCGCACATGCCACACCAGACTGAGGTACCAGACTCCGCACATGCCACTACAGACTGATGTACCAGATTCCGCACAGGCCACACCAGACTGAGGTACCAGACTCCGCACATGCCACACCAGACTGAGGTCCCAGACTCCGCACAGGCCACACCAGACTGAGGTACCAGACTCTGCACAGGCCACAACAGACTGAGGTACCTTACTCCGCACAGGCCACACCAGACTGAGGTACCAGACTCCGCACAGGCCACAACATACTGAGGTACCAGACTCCACACATGCCACATCAGACTGAGGTACCAGACTCCGCACAGGCCACAACAGACTGAGGTACCAGACTCCGCACAGGCCACACCAGACTGAGGTACCAGACCCAGCACAGGCCACAACAGACTGAAGTACCAGACTCCGCACAGGCCACACCAGATTGAGGTACCAGACTCCGCACAGGCCACAACAGACTGAGGTACCAGACTCCGCACAGGCCACACCAGACTGAGGTACCAGACTCCGCACAGGCCACACCAGACTGAGGTACCAGACTCCGCACATGCCACTACAGACTGAGGTACCAGACTCCGCACAGGCCACACCAGACTGAAGTACCAGACTCAGCACAGGCCACAACAGACTGAGGTACCTTACTCCGCACAGGCCACACCAGACTGAGGTACCAGACTCCGCACATGCCACATCAGACTGAGGTACCAGACTCCGCACAGGCCACACCTGACTGAGGTACCAGACTCCGCACAGGCCACACCAGACTGAGGTACCAGACTCCGCACAGGCCAAAACAGACTGAGTTAACAGATTCCGCACAGGCCACTCCAGACTGAGGTACCAGAAACCGCACATGCCACACCAGACTGAGGTACCAGACTCCACACAGGCAACACCAGACTGAGGTACCAGACTCCACACAGGCCACACCAGACTGAGGTACCAGACTCCGCACAGGCCACAAAAGACTGAGGTACCATACTCCGCACAGGCCACAACAGACTGAGGTACGAGACTCCACACAGGCCACAACAGACTGAGGTACCAGACTCCATACAGGCCACACCAGACTGAGTTACCAGGCTCCGCACAGGCCACACCAGACTGAGGTACCAGACTCCGCACAGGTCACACCAGACTGAGGTACCAGACTCCGCACAAGCCACACCAGACTGAGGTACCAGACTCCGCACATGCCACAACAGACTGAGGTACCAGACTACGCACATGCCACACCAGACTGAGGTACCAGACTCAGCACAGGCCACAACAGACTGAAGTACCAGACTCCGCACAGGCCACACCAGACTGAGGTACTAGACTCCGCACAGGCCACAACAGACTGAGGTACCAGATTCCACTAAGGCCACACCAGACTGAGGTACCAGACTCCGCACAGGCCACAACAGACTGAGGTACCATACTCCGCACAGGCCACGCCAGACTGAGGTACGAGACTCCGCACAGCCCACAACAGACTGAGGTACCAGACTCCACACAGGCCACACCAGACTGAGGTACCAGATTCCGCACAAGCCACACCAGACTGAGGTACCATACTCCGCACAGGCCACAACAGACTGAGGTACGAGACTCCGCACAGGCCACCCCAGACTGAGGTACCAGACTCCACACAGGCCACACCAGACTGAGGAATCAGACTCCGCACAGGCCACACCAGACTGAGGTACTAGACTCCGCACATGCCACACCAGACTGAGGTACCAGACTCCGCACATGCCACTACAGACTGATGTACCAGACTACGCACAGGCCACACCAGACTGAGGTACCAGACTCCGCACATGCCACACCAGACTGAAGTACCAGACTCCGCACAGGCCACACCAGACTGAGGTACTAGACTCCGCACAGGCCACAACAGACTGAGGTACCAGATTCCGCACAGGCCACACCAGACCGAGGTACCAGACTCCGCACAGGCTACACCAGACTGATGTACCAGACTCCGCACAGGCCACAACAGACTGAGGTACCAGACTCCGCACAGGCCACACCAGACGAAGGTACTAGACTCCGCACAGGCCACAACAGACTGAGGTACCAGACTCCGCACAAGCCACACCAGACTGAGGTACCAGACTCCGCACAGGCCACAACAGACTGAGGTTCCAGACTCCGCACAGGCCACAACAGACTGAGGTACCAGACTCCACACAGGCCACACCAGACTGAGGTACCAGACTCCGCACAGGCCACACCAGACTGAGGTACCAGACTCCGCACATGCCACACCAGAATGATGTACCAGACTCTGCACATGCCACTACAGACTGAGGTACCAGACTCCGCACAGGCCACACCAGACTGAAGTACCAGACTCAGCACAGGCCACAGCAGACTGAAGTACCAGACCCCGCACAGGCCACATCAGACTGAGGTACCAGACTCCGCACAGGCCACAACAGACTGAGGTACCAGATTCCGCACAGGCCACACCAGACTGAGGAACCAGACTCCGCACATGCCACACCAGACTGAGGTACCAGACTCCGCACAGGCCACACCAGACTGAGGAACCAGAATCCGCACAGGCCACACCAGACTGAGGTACCAGACTCCGCACATGCCACACCAGACTGAGGTACCAGACTCCGCACATGCCACTACAGACTGATGTACCAGATTCCGCACAGGCCACACCAGACTGAGGTACCAGACTCCGCACATGCCACACCAGACTGAGGTCCCAGACTCCGCACAGGCCACACCAGACTGAGGTACCAGACTCTGCACAGGCCACAACAGACTGAGGTACCTTACTCCGCACAGGCCACACCAGACTGAGGTACCAGACTCCGCACAGGCCACAACATACTGAGGTACCAGACTCCACACATGCCACATCAGACTGAGGTACCAGACTCCGCACAGGCCACAACAGACTGAGGTACCAGACTCCGCACAGGCCACACCAGACTGAGGTACCAGACCCAGCACAGGCCACAACAGACTGAAGTACCAGACTCCGCACAGGCCACCAGATTGAGGTACCAGACTCCGCACAGGCCACAACAGACTGAGGTACCAGACTCCGCACAGGCCACACCAGACTGAGGTACCAGACTCCGCACAGGCCACACCAGACTGAGGTACCAGACTCCACACATGCCACTACAGACTGAGGTACCAGACTCCGCACAGGCCACACCAGACTGAAGTACCAGACTCAGCACAGGCCACAACAGACTGAGGTACCTTACTCCGCACAGGCCACAACAGACTGAGGTACCAGACTCCGCACATGCCACATCAGACTGAGGTACCAGACTCCGCACAGGCCACACCTGACTGAGGTACCAGACTCCGCACAGGCCACACCAGACTGAGGTACCAGACTCCGCACAGGCCAAAACAGACTGAGTTAACAGATTATGCACAGGCCACTCCAGACTGAGGTACCAGACACCGCACATGCCACACCAGACTGAGGTACCAGACTCCGCACAGGCAACACCAGACTGAGGTACCAGACTCCACACAGGCCACACCAGACTGAGGTACCAGACTCCGCACAGGCCACAAAAGACTGAGGTACCATACTCCGCACAGGCCACAACAGACTGAGGTACGAGACTCCACACAGGCCACAACAGACTGAGGTACCAGACTCCATACAGGCCACACCAGACTGAGTTACCAGGCTCCGCACAGGCCACACCAGACTGAGGTACCAGACTCCGCACAGGTCACACCAGACTGAGGTACCAGACTCCGCACAAGCCACACCAGACTGAGGTACCAGACTCCGCACATGCCACAACAGACTGAGGTACCAGACTACGCACATGCCACACCAGACTGAGGTACCAGACTCAGCACAGGCCACAACAGACTGAAGTACCAGACTCCGCACAGGCCACACCAGACTGAGGTACTAGACTCCGCACAGGCCACAACAGACTGAGGTACCAGATTCCGCACAGGCCACACCAGACCGAGGTACCAGACTCCGCACAGGCTACACCAGACTGATGTACCAGACTCCGCACAGGCCACAACAGACTGAGGTACCAGACTCCGCACAGGCCACACCAGACGAAGGTACTAGACTCCGCACAGGCCACAACAGACTGAGGTACCAGACTCCGCACAAGCCACACCAGACTGAGGTACCAGACTCCGCACAGGCCACAACAGACTGAGGTTCCAGACTCCGCACAGGCCACAACAGACTGAGGTACCAGACTCCACACAGGCCACACCAGACAGAGGTACCAGACTCCGCACAGGCCACACCAGACTGAGGTACCAGACTCCGCACATGCCACACCAGAATGATGTACCAGACTCCGCACATGCCACTACAGACTGAGGTACCAGACTCCGCACAGGCCACACCAGACTGAAGTACCAGACTCAGCACAGGCCACAGCAGACTGAAGTACCAGACCCCGCACAGGCCACACCAGACTGAGGTACCAGACTCCGCACAGGCCACAACAGACTGAGGTACCAGATTCCGCACAGGCCACACCAGACTGAGGAACCAGACTCCGCACATGCCACACCAGACTGAGGTACCAGACTCCGCACAGGCCACACCAGACTGAGGAACCAGACTCCGAACACGCCACACCAGACTGAGGTACCAGACTCCGCACAAGCCACACCAGACTGAGGTACCAGACTCCGCACAGGCCACAACAGACTGAGGTTCCAGACTCCGCACAGGCCACAACAGACTGAGGTACCAGACTCCACACAGGCCACACCAGACTGAGGTACCAGATTCCGCACAGGCCACACCAGACTGAAGTACCAGACTCCGCACATGCCACACCAGAATGATGTACTAGACTCTGCACATGCCACTACAGACTGAGGTACCAGACTCCGCACAGGCCACACCAGACTGAAGTACCAGACTCAGCACAGGCCACAGCAGACTGAAGTACCAGACCCCGCACAGGCCACACCAGACTGAGGTACCAGACTCCGCACAGGCCACAACAGACTGAGGTACCAGATTCCGCACAGGCCACACCAGACTGAGGAACCAGACTCCGCACATGCCACACCAGACTGAGGTACCAGACTCCGCACAGGCCACACCAGACTGAGGAACCAGACTCCGCACAGGCCACACCAGACTGAGGTACCAGACTCCGCACATGCCACACCAGACTGAGGTACCAGACTCCGCACATGCCACTACAGACTGATGTACCAGATTCCGCACAGGCCACACCAGACTGAGGTACCAGACTCCGCACATGCCACACCAGACTGAGGTCCCAGACTCCGCACAGGCCACACCAGACTGAGGTACCAGACTCTGCACAGGCCACAACAGACTGAGGTACCTTACTCCGCACAGGCCACACCAGACTGAGGTACCAGACTCCGCACAGGCCACAACATACTGAGGTACCAGACTCCACACATGCCACATCAGACTGAGGTACCAGACTCCGCACAGGCCACAACAGACTGAGGTACCAGACTCCGCACAGGCCACACCAGACTGAGGTACCAGACCCAGCACAGGCCACAACAGACTGAAGTACCAGACTCCGCACAGGCCACACCAGATTGAGGTACCAGACTCCGCACAGGCCACAACAGACTGAGGTACCAGACTCCGCACAGGCCACACCAGACTGAGGTACCAGACTCCGCACAGGCCACACCAGACTGAGGTACCAGACTCCGCACATGCCACTACAGACTGAGGTACCAGACTCCGCACAGGCCACACCAGACTGAAGTACCAGACTCAGCACAGGCCACAACAGACTGAGGTACCTTACTCCGCACAGGCCACACCAGACTGAGGTACCAGACTCCGCACATGCCACATCAGACTGAGGTACCAGACTCCGCACAGGCCACACCTGACTGAGGTACCAGACTCCGCACAGGCCACACCAGACTGAGGTACCAGACTCCGCACAGGCCAAAACAGACTGAGTTAACAGATTCCGCACAGGCCACTCCAGACTGAGGTACCAGAAACCGCACATGCCACACCAGACTGAGGTACCAGACTCCACACAGGCAACACCAGACTGAGGTACCAGACTCCACACAGGCCACACCAGACTGAGGTACCAGACTCCGCACAGGCCACAAAAGACTGAGGTACCATACTCCGCACAGGCCACAACAGACTGAGGTACGAGACTCCACACAGGCCACAACAGACTGAGGTACCAGACTCCATACAGGCCACACCAGACTGAGTTACCAGGCTCCGCACAGGCCACACCAGACTGAGGTACCAGACTCCGCACAGGTCACACCAGACTGAGGTACCAGACTCCGCACAAGCCACACCAGACTGAGGTACCAGACTCCGCACATGCCACAACAGACTGAGGTACCAGACTACGCACATGCCACACCAGACTGAGGTACCAGACTCAGCACAGGCCACAACAGACTGAAGTACCAGACTCCGCACAGGCCACACCAGACTGAGGTACTAGACTCCGCACAGGCCACAACAGACTGAGGTACCAGATTCCGCACAGGCCACACCAGACCGAGGTACCAGACTCCGCACAGGCTACACCAGACTGATGTACCAGACTCCGCACAGGCCACAACAGACTGAGGTACCAGACTCCGCACAGGCCACACCAGACTAAGGTACTAGACTCCGCACAGGCCACAACTGACTGATGTACCAGATTCCGCACAAGCCACACCAGACTGAGGTACCAGACTCCGCACAGGCCACAACAGACTGAGGTTCCAGACTCCGCACAGGCCACAACAGACTGAGGTACCAGACTCCACACAGGCCACACCAGACTGAGGTACCAGACTCCGCACAGGCCACACCAGACTGAGGTAACAGACTCCGCACATGCCACACCAGAATGATGTACCAGACTCCGCACATGCCACTACAGACTGAGGTACCAGACTCCGCACAGGCCACACCAGACTGAAGTACCAGACTCAGCACAGGCCACAGCAGACTGAAGTACCAGACCCCGCACAGGCCACACCAGACTGAGGTACCAGACTCCGCACAGGCCACAACAGACTGAGGTACCAGATTCCGCACAGGCCACACCAGACTGAGGAACCAGACTCCGCACATGCCACACCAGACTGAGGTACCAGACTCCGCACAGGCCACACCAGACTGAGGAACCAGACTCCGCACAGGCCACACCAGACTGAGGTACCAGACTCCGCACATGCCACACCAGACTGAGGTACCAGACTCCGCACATGCCACTACAGACTGATGTACCAGATTCCGCACAGGCCACACCAGACTGAGGTACCAGACTCCGCACATGCCACACCAGACTGAGGTCCCAGACTCCGCACAGGCCACACCAGACTGAGGTACCAGACTCTGCACAGGCCACAACAGACTGAGGTACCTTACTCCGCACAGGCCACACCAGACTGAGGTACCAGACTCCGCACAGGCCACAACATACTGAGGTACCAGACTCCACACATGCCACATCAGACTGAGGTACCAGACTCCGCACAGGCCACAACAGACTGAGGTACCAGACTCCACACATGCCACATCAGACTGAGGTACCAGACTCCGCACAGGCCACAACAGACTGAGGTACCATATTCCGCACAGGCCACAACAGACTGAGGTACGAGACTCCGCACAGCCCACAACAGACTGAGGTACCAGACTCCGTACAGGCCACATCAGACTGACGTACCAGACTCCGCACAGGCCACACCAGATTGAGGTACCAGACTCCGCACAGGCCACCAGACTGAGGTGTCAGACTCCGCACATGCCACAACAGACTGAGGTACCAGACTCCGCACAGGCCACACCAGACTGAGGTACCAGACCCAGCACAGGCCACAACAGACTGAAGTACCAGACTCCGCACAGGCCACACCAGATTGAGGTACCAGACTCCGCACAGGCCACAACAGACTGAGGTACCAGACTCCGCACATGCCACATCAGACTGAGGTACCAGACTCCGCACAGGCCACACCTGACTGAGATACCAGACTCCGCACAGGCCACTACAGACTGAGGTACCAGACTCCGCACAGGCCAAAACAGACTGAGTTAACAGATTCCGCACAGGCCACTCCAGACTGAGGTACCAGACTCCGCACATGCCACACCAGACTGAGATACCAGACTCCGCACAGGCCACAACAGACTGAGGTACCAGACTCCGCACAGGCCACACCAGACTGAGGTACCAGACTCCGCACAGGCCACAACAGACTGAGGTACCAGATTCCGCACAGGCCACAACAGACCGAGGTACCAGACTCCGCACAGGCTACACCAGACTGATGTACCAGACTCCGCACAGGCCACAACAGACTGAGGTACCAGACTCCGCACAGGCCACAACAGACTGAGTTAACAGATTCCGCACAGGCCACACCAGACTGAGGTACCAGACTCCGCACAGGCCACACCAGACTGAGGTACCAGACTCCGCACAGGCCACAACAGACTGAGTTAACAGATTCCGCACAGGCCACTCCAGACTGAGGTACCAGACTCCGCACATGCCACACCAGACTGAGATACCAGACTCCGCACAGGCCACAACAGACTGAGGTACCAGACTCCACACAGGCCACACCAGACTGAGGTACCAGACTCCGCACAGGCCACAAAAGACTGAGGTACCATACTCAGCACAGGCCACAACAGACTGAGGTACGAGACTCCACACAGGCCACAACAGACTGAGTTACCAGGCTCCGCACAGGCCACACCAGACTGAGGTACCAGACTCCACACAGGTCACACCAGACTGAGGTACCAGACTCCGCACAAGCCACACCAGACTGAGGTACCAGACTCCGCACATGCCACAACAGACTGAGGTACCAGACTCCGCACATGCCACACCAGACTGAGGTACCAGACTCAGCACAGGCCACAACAGACTGAAGTACCAGACTCCGCACAGGCCACACCAGACTGAGGTACTAGACTCCGCACAGGCCACAACAGACTGAGGTACCAGATTCCGCACAGGCCACACCAGACCGAGGTACCAGACTCCGCACAGGCTACACCAGACTGATGTACCAGACTCCGCACAGGCCACAACAGACTGAGGTACCAGACTCCGCACAGGCCACACCAGACGAAGGTACTAGACTCCGCACAGGCCACAACAGACTGAGGTACCAGACTCCGCACAAGCCACACCAGACTGAGGTACCAGACTCCGCACAGGCCACAACAGACTGAGGTTCCAGACTCCGCACAGGCCACAACAGACTGAGGTACCAGACTCCACACAGGCCACACCAGACTGAGGTACCGGACTCCGCACAGGCCACACCAGACTGAGGTACCAGACTTCGCACATGCCACACCAGAATGATGTACCAGACTCCGCACATGCCACTACAGACTGAGGTACCAGACTCCGCACAGGCCACACCAGACTGAAGTACCAGACTCAGCACAGGCCACAGCAGACTGAAGTACCAGACCCCGCACAGGCCACACCAGACTGAGGTACCAGACTCCGCACAGGCCACAACAGACTGAGGTACCAGATTCCGCACAGGCCACACCAGACTGAGGAACCAGACTCCGCACATGCCACACCAGACTGAGGTACCAGACTCCGCACAGGCCACACCAGAATGAGGAACCAGACTCCGCACAGGCCACACCAGACTGAGGTACCAGACTCCGCACATGCCACACCACACTGAGGTACCAGACTCCGCACATGCCACTACAGACTGATGTACCATATTCCGCACAGGCCACACCAGACTGAGGTACCAGACTCCGCACATGCCACACCAGACTGAGGTCCCAGACTCTGCACAGGCCACACCAGACTGAGGTACCAGACTCTGCACAGGCCACAACAGACTGAGGTACCTTACTCCGCACAGGCCACACCAGACTGAGGTACCAGACTCCGCACAGGCCACAACATACTGAGGTACCAGACTCCACACATGCCACATCAGACTGAGGTACCAGACTCCGCACAGGCCACAACAGACTGAGGTACCAGACTCCACACATGCCACATCAGACTGAGGTACCAGACTCCGCACAGGCCACAACAGACTGAGGTACCATATTCCGCACAGGCCACAACAGACTTAGGTACGAGACTCCGCACAGCCCACAACAGACTGAGGTACCAGACTCCGTACAGGCCACATCAGACTGACGTACCAGACTCCGCACATGCCACACCAGATTGAGGTACCAGACTCCGCACAGGCCACCAGACTGAGGTGTCAGACTCCGCACATGCCACAACAGACTGAGGTACCAGACTCCGCACAGGCCACACCAGACTGAGGTACCAGACCCAGCACAGGCCACAACAGACTGAAGTACCAGACTCCGCACAGGCCACACCAGATTGAGGTACCAGACTCCGCACAGGCCACAACAGACTGAGGTACCAGACTCCGCACAGGCCACACCAGACTGAGGTACCAGACTCCGCACAGGCCACACCAGACTGAGGTACCAGACTCCGCACATGCCACTACAGACTGAGGTACCAGACTCCGCACAGGCCACACCAGACTGAAGTACCAGACTCAGCACAGGCCACAACAGACTGAGGTACCTTACTCCGCACAGGCCACAACAGACTGAGGTACCAGACTCCGCTCATGCCACATCAGACTGAGGTACCAGACTCCGCACAGGCCACACCTGACTGAGATACCAGACTCCGCACAGGCCACACCAGACTGAGGTACCAGACTCCGCACAGGCCAAAACAGACTGAGTTAACAGATTCCGCACAGGCCACTCCAGACTGAGGTACCAGACTCCGCACATGCCACACCAGACTGAGATACCAGACTCCGCACAGGCCACAACAGACTGAGGTACCAGACTCCGCACAGGCCACACCAGACTGAGGTACCAGACTCCGCACAGGCCACAACAGACTGAGGTACCAGATTCCGCACAGGCCACACCAGACCGAGGTACCAGACTCCGCACAGGCCACAACAGACTGAGGTACCAGATTCCGCACAGGCCACACCAGACCGAGGTACCAGACTCCGCACAGGCTACACCAGACTGATGTACCAGACTCCGCACAGGCCACAACAGACTGAGGTACCAGACTCCGCACAGGCCACACCAGACGAAGGTACTAGACTCCGCACAGGCCACAACAGACTGAGGTACCAAACTCCGCACAAGCCACACCAGAATGAGGTACCAGACTCCGCACAGGCCACAACAGACTGAGGTTCCAGACTCCGCACAGGCGACAACAGACTGAGGTACCAGACTCCACACAGGCCACACCAGACTGAGGTACCAGACTCCGCACAGGCCACACCAGACTGAGGTACCAGACTTCGCACATGCCACACCAGAATGATGTACCAGACTCCGCACATGCCACTACAGACTGAGGTACCAGACTCCGCACAGGCCACACCAGACTGAAGTACCAGACTCAGCACAGGCCACAGCAGACTGAAGTACCAGACCCCGCACAGGCCACACCAGACTGAGGTACCAGACTCCGCACAGGCCACAACAGACTGAGGTACCAGATTCCGCACAGGCCACACCAGACTGAGGAACCAGACTCCGCACATGCCACACCAGACTGAGGTACCAGACTCCGCACAGGCCACACCAGACTGAGGAACCAGACTCCGCACAGGCCACACCAGACTGAGGTACCAGACTCCGCACATGCCACACCAGACTGAGGTACCAGACTCCGCACATGCCACTACAGACTGATGTACCAGATTCCGCACAGGCTACACCAGACTGAGGTAACAGACTCCGCACATGCCACACCAGACTGAGGTCCCAGACTCTGCACAGGCCACACCAGACTGAGGTACCAGACTCTGCACAGGCCACAACAGACTGAGGTACCTTACTCCGCACAGGCCACACCAGACTGAGGTACCAGACTCCGCACAGGCCACAACATACTGAGGTACCAGACTCCACACATGCCACATCAGACTGAGGTACCAGACTCCGCACAGGCCACAACAGACTGAGGTACCAGACTCCACACATGCCACATCAGACTGAGGTACCAGACTCCGCACAGGCCACCAGACTGAGGTGTCAGACTCCGCACATGCCACAACAGACTGAGGTACCAGACTCCGCACAGGCCACACCAGACTGAGGTACCAGACCCAGCACAGGCCACAACAGACTGAAGTACCAGACTCCGCACAGGCCACACCAGATTGAGGTACCAGACTCCGCACAGGCCACAACAGACTGAGGTACCAGACTCCGCACAGGCCACACCAGACTGAGGTACCAGACTCCGCACAGGCCACACCAGACTGAGGTACCAGACTCCGCACATGCCACTACAGACTGAGGTACCAGACTCCGCACAGGCCACACCAGACTGAAGTACCAGACTCAGCACAGGCCACAACAGACTGAGGTACCTTACTCCGCACAGGCCACAACAGACTGAGGTACCAGACTCCGCTCATGCCACATCAGACTGAGGTACCAGACTCCGCACAGGCCACACCTGACTGAGATACCAGACTCCGCACAGGCCACACCAGACTGAGGTACCAGACTCCGCACAGGCCAAAACAGACTGAGTTAACAGATTCCGCACAGGCCACTCCAGACTGAGGTACCAGACTCCGCACATGCCACACCAGACTGAGATACCAGACTCCGCACAGGCCACAACAGACTGAGGTACCAGACTCCGCACAGGCCACACCAGACTGAGGTACCAGACTCCGCACAGGCCACAACAGACTGAGGTACCAGATTCCGCACAGGCCACACCAGACCGAGGTACCAGACTCCGCACAGGCCACAACAGACTGAGGTACCAGATTCCGCACAGGCCACACCAGACCGAGGTACCAGACTCCGCACAGGCTACACCAGACTGATGTACCAGACTCCGCACAGGCCACAACAGACTGAGGTACCAGACTCCGCACAGGCCACATCAGACGAAGGTACTAGACTCCGCACAGGCCACAACAGACTGAGGTACCAGACTCCGCACAAGTCACACCAGACTGAGGTACCAGACTCCGCACAGGCCACAACAGACTGAGGTTCCAGACTCCGCACAGGCCACAACAGACTGAGGTACCAGACTCCACACAGGCCACACCAGACTGAGGTACCAGACTCCGCACAGGCCACACCAGACTGAGGTACCAGACTTCGCACATGCCACACCAGAATGATGTACCAGACTCCGCACATGCCACTACAGACTGAGGTACCAGACTCCGCACAGGCCACACCAGACTGAAGTACCAGACTCAGCACAGGCCACAGCAGACTGAAGTACCAGACCCCGCACAGGCCACACCAGACTGAGGTACCAGACTCCGCACAGGCCACAACAGACTGAGGTACCAGATTCCGCACAGGCCACACCAGACTGAGGAACCAGACTCCGCACATGCCACACCAGACTGAGGTACCAGACTCCGCACAGGCCACACCAGACTGAGGAACCAGACTCCGCACAGGCCACACCAGACTGAGGTACCAGACTCCGCACATGCCACACCAGACTGAGGTACCAGACTCCGCACATGCCACTACAGACTGATGTACCAGATTCCGCACAGGCCACACCAGACTGAGGTACCAGACTCCGCACATGCCACACCAGACTGAGGTCCCAGACTCTGCACAGGCCACACCAGACTGAGGTACCAGACTCTGCACAGGCCACAACAGACTGAGGTACCTTACTCCGCACAGGCCACACCAGACTGAGGTACCAGACTCCGCACAGGCCACAACATACTGAGGTACCAGACTCCACACATGCCACATCAGACTGAGGTACCAGACTCCGCACAGGCCACAACAGACTGAGGTACCAGACTCCACACATGCCACATCAGACTGAGGTACCAGACTCCGCACAGGCCACAACAGACTGAGGTACCATATTCCGCACAGGCCACAACAGACTGAGGTACGAGACTCCGCACAGCCCACAACAGACTGAGGTACCAGACTCCGTACAGGCCACATCAGACTGACGTACCAGACTCCGCACAGGCCACACCAGATTGAGGTACCAGACTCCGCACAGGCCACCAGACTGAGGTGTCAGACTCCGCACATGCCACAACAGACTGAGGTACCAGACTCCGCACAGGCCACACCAGACTGAGGTACCAGACCCAGCACAGGCCACAACAGACTGAAGTACCAGACTCCGCACAGGCCACACCAGATTGAGGTACCAGACTCCGCACAGGCCACAACAGACTGAGGTACCAGACTCCGCACAGGCCACACCAGACTGAGGTACCAGACTCCGCACAGGCCACACCAGACTGAGGTACCAGACTCCGCACATGCCACTACAGACTGAGGTACCAGACTCCGCACAGGCCACACCAGACTGAAGTACCAGACTCAGCACAGGCCACAACAGACTGAGGTACCTTACTCCGCACAGGCCACAACAGACTGAGGTACCAGACTCCGCACATGCCACATCAGACTGAGGTACCAGACTCCGCACAGGCCACACCTGACTGAGATACCAGACTCCGCACAGGCCACACCAGACTGAGGTACCAGACTCCGCACAGGCCAAAACAGACTGAGTTAACAGATTCCGCACATGCCACACCAGACTGAGATACCAGACTCCGCACAGGCCACAACAGACTGAGGTACCAGACTCCGCACAGGCCACACCAGACTGAGGTACCAGACTCCGCACAGGCCACAACAGACTGAGGTACCAGATTCCGCACAGGCCACACCAGACCGAGGTACCAGACTCCGCACAGGCTACACCAGACTGATGTACCAGACTCCGCACAGGCCACAACAGACTGAGGTACCAGACTCCGCACAGGCCACAACAGACTGAGTTAACAGATTCCGCACAGGCCACACCAGACTGAGGTACCAGACTCCGCACAGGCCACACCAGACTGAGGTACCAGACTCCGCACAGGCCACAACAGACTGAGTTAACAGATTCCGCAAAGGCCACTCCAGACTGAGGTACCAGACTCCGCACATGCCACACCAGACTGAGATACCAGACTCCGCACAGGCCACAACAGACTGAGGTACCAGACTCCACACAGGCCACACCAGACTGAGGTACCAGACTCCGCACAGGCCACAAAAGACTGAGGTACCATACTCAGCACAGGCCACAATAGACTGAGGTACGAGACTCCACACAGGCCACAACAGACTGAGTTACCAGGCTCCGCACAGGCCACACCAGACTGAGGTACCAGACTCCGCACAGGTCACACCAGACTGAGGTACCAGACTCCGCACAAGCCACACCAGACTGAGGTACCAGACTCCGCACATGCCACAACAGACTGAGGTACCAGACTCCGCACATGCCACACCAGACTGAGGTACCAGACTCAGCACAGGCCACAACAGACTGAAGTACCAGACTCCGCACAGGCCACACCAGACTGAGGTACTAGACTCCGCACAGGCCACAACAGACTGAGGTACCAGATTCCGCACAGGCCACACCAGACCGAGGTACCAGACTCCGCACAGGCTACACCAGACTGATGTACCAGACTCCGCACAGGCCACAACAGACTGAGGTACCAGACTCCGCACAGGCCACACCAGACGAAGGTACTAGACTCCGCACAGGCCACAACAGACTGAGGTACCAGACTCCGCACAAGCCACACCAGACTGAGGTACCAGACTCCGCACAGGCCACAACAGACTGAGGTTCCAGACTCCGCACAGGCCACAACAGACTGAGGTACCAGACTCCACACAGGCCACACCAGACTGAGGTACCAGACTCCGCACAGGCCACACCAGACTGAGGTACCAGACTTCGCACATGCCACACCAGAATGATGTACCAGACTCCGCACATGCCACTACAGACTGAGGTACCAGACTCCGCACAGGCCACACCAGACTGAAGTACCAGACTCAGCACAGGCCACAGCAGACTGAAGTACCAGACCCCGCACAGGCCACACCAGACTGAGGTACCAGACTCCACACAGGCCACAACAGACTGAGGTACCAGATTCCGCACAGGCCACACCAGACTGAGGAACCAGACTCCGCACATGCCACACCAGACTGAGGTACCAGACTCCGCACAGGCCACACCAGACTGAGGAACCAGACTCCGCACAGGCCACACCAGACTGAGGTACCAGACTCCGCACATGCCACACCAGACTGAGGTACCAGACTCCGCACATGCCACTACAGACTGATGTACCAGATTCCGCACAGGCCACACCAGACTGAGGTACCAGACTCCGCACATGCCACACCAGACTGAGGTCCCAGACTCTGCACAGGCCACACCAGACTGAGGTACCAGACTCTGCACAGGCCACAACAGACTGAGGTACCTTACTCCGCACAGGCCACACCAGACTGAGGTACCAGACTCCGCACAGGCCACAACATACTGAGGTACCAGACTCCACACATGCCACATCAGACTGAGGTACCAGACTCCGCACAGGCCACAACAGACTGAGGTACCAGACTCCACACATGCCACATCAGACTGAGGTACCAGACTCCGCACAGGCCACAACAGACTGAGGTACCATACTCCGCACAGGCCACAACAGACTGAGGTACGAGACTCCGCACAGCCCACAACAGACTGAGGTACCAGACTCCGTACAGGCCACATCAGACTGACGTACCAGACTCCGCACAGGCCACACCAGATTGAGGTACCAGACTCCGCACAGGCCACCAGACTGAGGTGTCAGACTCCGCACATGCCACAACAGACTGAGGTACCAGACTCCGCACAGGCCACACCAGACTGAGGTACCAGACCCAGCACAGGCCACAACAGACTGAGGTACCAGATTCCGCACAGGCCACACCAGACTGAGGAACCAGACTCCGCACATGCCACACCAGACTGAGGTACCAGACTCCGCACAGGCCACACCAGACTGAGGAACCAGACTCCGCACAGGCCACACCAGACTGAGGTACCAGACTCCGCACATGCCACACCAGACTGAGGTACCAGACTCCGCACATGTCACTACAGACTGATGTACCAGATTCCGCACAGGCCACACCAGACTTAGGTACCAGACTCCGCACATGCCACACCAGACTGAGGTCCCAGACTCCGCACAGGCCACACCAGACTGAGGTACCAGACTCCGCACAGGCCACAACATACTGATGTACCAGACTCCACACATGCCACATCAGACTGAGGTACCAGACTCCGCACAGGCCACAACAGACTGAGGTACCAGACTCCACACATGCCACATCAGACTGAGGTACCAGACTCCGCACAGGCCACAACAGACTGAGGTACCATACTCCGCACAGGCCACAACAGACTGAGGTACGAGACTCCGCACAGCCCACAACAGACTGAGGTACCAGACTCCGTACAGGCCACATCAGACTGACGTACCAGACTCCGCACAGGCCACACCAGATTGAGGTACCAGACTCCGCACAGGCCACCAGACTGAGGTGTCAGACTCCGCACATGCCACAACAGACTGAGGTACCAGACTCCGCACAGGCCACAACAGACTGAGGTACCAGACCCAGCACAGGCCACAACAGACTGAAGTACCAGACCCCGCACAGGCCACACCAGATTGAGGTACCAGACTCCGCACAGGCCACAACAGACTGAGGTACCAGACTCCGCACAGGCCACACCAGACTGAGGTACCAGACTCCGCACAGGCCACACCAGACTGAGGTACCAGACTCCGCACATGCCACTACAGACTGAGGTACCAGACTCCGCACAGGCCACACCAGACTGAAGTACCAGACTCAGCACAGGCCACAACAGACTGAGGTACCTTACTCCGCACAGGCCACAACAGACTGAGGTACCAGACTCCGCACATGCCACATCAGACTGAGGTACCAGACTCCGCACAGGCCACACCTGACTGAGGTACCAGACTCCGCACAGGCCACACCAGACTGAGGTACCAGACTCCGCACAGGCCAAAACAGACTGAGTTAACAGATTCCGCACAGGCCACTCCAGACTGAGGTACCAGACTCCGCACATGCCACACCAGACTGAGATACCAGACTCCGCACAGGTCACAACAGACTGAGGTACCAGACTCCGCACAGGCCACACCAGACTGAGGTACCAGACTCCGCACAGGCCACAACAGACTGAGGTACCAGATTCCGCACAGGCCACACCAGACCGAGGTACCAGACTCCGCACAGGCTACACCAGACTGATGTACCAGACTCCGCACAGGCCACAACAGACTGAGGTACCAGACTCCGCACAGGCCACAACAGACTGAGTTAACAGATTCCGCACAGGCCACACCAGACTGAGGTACCAGACTCCGCACAGGCCACACCAGACTGAGGTACCAGACTCCGCACAGGCCACAACAGACTGAGTTAACAGATTCCGCACAGGCCACTCCAGACTGAGGTACCAGACTCCGCACATGCCACACCAGACTGAGATACCAGACTCCGCACAGGCCACAACAGACTGAGGTACCAGACTCCACACAGGCCACACCAGACTGAGGTACCAGACTCCGCACAGGCCACAAAAGACTGAGGTACCATACTCAGCACAGGCCACAACAGACTGAGGTACGAGACTCCACACAGGCCACAACAGACTGAGTTACCAGGCTCCGCACAGGCCACACCAGACTGAGGTACCAGACTCCGCACAGGTCACACCAGACTGAGGTACCAGACTCCGCACAAGCCACACCAGACTGAGGTACCAGACTCCGCACATGCCACAACAGACTGAGGTACCAGACTCCGCACATGCCACACCAGACTGAGGTACCAGACTCAGCACAGGCCACAACAGACTGAAGTACCAGACTCCGCACAGGCCACACCAGACTGAGGTACTAGACTCCGCACAGGCCACAACAGACTGAGGTACCAGATTCCGCACAGGCCACACCAGACCGAGGTACCAGACTCCGCACAGGCTACACCAGACTGATGTACCAGACTCCGCACAGGCCACAACAGACTGAGGTACCAGACTCCGCACAGGCCACACCAGACGAAGGTACTAGACTCCGCACAGGCCACAACAGACTGAGGTACCAGACTCCGCACAAGCCACACCAGACTGAGGTACCAGACTCCGCACAGGCCACAACAGACTGAGGTTCCAGACTCCGCACAGGCCACAACAGACTGAGGTACCAGACTCCACACAGGCCACACCAGACTGAGGTACCAGACTCCGCACAGGCCACCAGACTGAGGTACCAGACTTCGCACATGCCACACCAGACTGAGGTACCAGACTCCGCACATGCCACTACAGACTGATGTACCAGATTCCGCACAGGCCACACCAGACTGAGGTACCAGACTCCGCACATGCCACACCAGACTGAGGTCCCAGACTCCGCACAGGCCACACCAGACTGAGGTACCAGACTCTGCACAGGCCAAAACAGACTGAGGTACCTTACTCCGCACAGGCCACACCAGACTGAGGTACCAGACTCCGCACAGGCCACAACATACTGAGGTACCAGACTCCACACATGCCACATCAGACTGAGGTACCAGACCCCGCACAGGCCACAACAGACTGAGGTACCAGACTCCACACATGCCACATCAGACTGAGGTACCAGACTCCGCACAGGCCACAACAGACTGAGGTACCATACTCCGCACAGGCCACAACAGACTGAGGTACGAGACTCCGCACAGCCCACAACAGACTGAGGTACCAGACTCCGTACAGGCCACATCAGACTGACGTACCAGACTCCGCACAGGCCACACCAGATTGAGGTACCAGACTCCGCACAGGCCACCAGACTGAGGTGTCAGACTCCGCACATGCCACAACAGACTGAGGTACCAGACTCCGCACAGGCCACAACAGACTGAGGTACCAGACCCAGCACAGGCCACAACAGACTGAAGTACCAGACTCCGCACAGGCCACACCAGATTGAGGTACCAGACTCCGCACAGGCCACAACAGACTGAGGTACCAGACTCCGCACAGGCCACACCAGACTGAGGTACCAGACTCCGCACAGGCCACACCAGACTGAGGTACCAGACTCCGCACATGCCACTACAGACTGAGGTACCAGACTCCGCACAGGCCACACCAGACTGAAGTACCAGACTCAGCACAGGCCACAACAGACTGAGGTATCTTACTCCGCACAGGCCACAACAGACTGAGGTACCAGACTCCGCACATGCCACATCAAACTGAGGTACCAGACTCCGCACAGGCCACACCTGACTGAGGTACCAGACTCCGCACAGGCCACACCAGACTGAGGTACCAGACTCCGCACAGGCCAAAACAGACTGAGTTAACAGATTCCGCACAGGCCACTCCAGACTGAGGTACCAGACTCCGCACATGCCACACCAGACTGAGATACCAGACTCCGCACAGGCCACAACAGACTGAGGTACCAGACTCCGCACAGGCCACACCAGACTGAGGTACCAGACTCCGCACAGGCCACAACAGACTGAGGTACCAGATTCCGCACAGGCCACACCAGACCGAGGTACCAGACTCCGCACAGGCTACACCAGACTGATGTACCATACTCCGCACAGGCCACAACAGACTGAGGTACCAGACTCCGCACAGGCCACAACAGACTGAGTTAACAGATTCCGCACAGGCCACACCAGACTGAGGTACCAGACTCCGCACAGGCCACACCAGACTGAGGTACCAGACTCCGCACAGGCCACAACAGACTGAGTTAACAGATTCCGCACAGGCCACTCCAGACTGAGGTACCAGACTCCGCACATGCCACACCAGACTGAGATACCAGACTCCGCACAGGCCACAACAGACTGAGGTACCAGACTCGACACAGGCCACACCAGACTGAGGTACCAGACTCCGCACAGGCCACAAAAGACTGAGGTACCATACTCAGCACAGGCCACAACAGACTGAGGTACGAGACTCCACACAGGCCACAACAGACTGAGTTACCAGGCTCCGCACAGGCCACACCAGACTGAGGTACCAGACTCCGCACATGCCACACCAGACTGAGGTCCCAGACTCCGCACAGGCCACACCAGACTGAGGTACCAGACTCTGCACAGGCCAAAACAGACTGAGGTACCTTACTCCGCACAGGCCACACCAGACTGAGGTACCAGACTCCGCACAGGCCACAACATACTGAGGTACCAGACTCCACACATGCCACATCAGACTGAGGTACCAGACCCCGCACAGGCCACAACAGACTGAGGTACCAGACTCCACACATGCCACATCAGACTGAGGTACCAGACTCCGCACAGGCCACAACAGACTGAGGTACCATACTCCGCACAGGCCACAACAGACTGAGGTACGAGACTCCGCACAGCCCACAACAGACTGAGGTACCAGACTCCGTACAGGCCACATCAGACTGACGTACCAGACTCCGCACAGGCCACACCAGATTGAGGTACCAGACTCCGCACAGGCCACCAGACTGAGGTGTCAGACTCCGCACATGCCACAACAGACTGAGGTACCAGACTCCGCACAGGCCACAACAGACTGAGGTACCAGACCCAGCACAGGCCACAACAGACTGAAGTACCAGACTCCGCACAGGCCACACCAGATTGAGGTACCAGACTCCGCACAGGCCACAACAGACTGAGGTACCAGACTCCGCACAGGCCACACCAGACTGAGGTACCAGACTCCGCACAGGCCACACCAGACTGAGGTACCAGACTCCGCACATGCCACTACAGACTGAGGTACCAGACTCCGCACAGGCCACACCAGACTGAAGTACCAGACTCAGCACAGGCCACAACAGACTGAGGTATCTTACTCCGCACAGGCCACAACAGACTGAGGTACCAGACTCCGCACATGCCACATCAGACTGAGGTACCAGACTCCGCACAGGCCACACCTGACTGAGGTACCAGACTCCGCACAGGCCACACCAGACTGAGGTACCAGACTCCGCACAGGCCAAAACAGACTGAGTTAACAGATTCCGCACAGGCCACTCCAGACTGAGGTACCAGACTCCGCACATGCCACACCAGACTGAGATACCAGACTCCGCACAGGCCACAACAGACTGAGGTACCAGACTCCGCACAGGCCACACCAGACTGAGGTACCAGACTCCGCACAGGCCACAACAGACTGAGGTACCAGATTCCGCACAGGCCACACCAGACCGAGGTACCAGACTCCGCACAGGCTACACCAGACTGATGTACCAGACTCCGCACAGGCCACAACAGACTGAGGTACCAGACTCCGCACAGGCCACAACAGACTGAGTTAACAGATTCCGCACAGGCCACACCAGACTGAGGTACCAGACTCCGCACAGGCCACACCAGACTGAGGTACCAGACTCCGCACAGGCCACAACAGACTGAGTTAACAGATTCCGCACAGGCCACTCCAGACTGAGGTACCAGACTCCGCACATGCCACACCAGACTGAGATACCAGACTCCGCACAGGCCACAACAGACTGAGGTACCAGACTCCACACAGGCCACACCAGACTGAGGTACCAGACTCCGCACAGGCCACAAAAGACTGAGGTACCATACTCAGCACAGGCCACAACAGACTGAGGTACGAGACTCCACACAGGCCACAACAGACTGAGTTACCAGGCTCCGCACAGGCCACACCAGACTGAGGTACCAGACTCCGCACAGGTCACACCAGACTGAGGTACCAGACTCCGCACAAGCCACACCAGACTGAGGTACCAGACTCCGCACAGGCCACAACAGACTGAGGTACCAGACTCCACACAGGCCACACCAGACTGAGGTACCAGACTCCGCACAGGCCACAAAAGACTGAGGTACCATACTCAGCACAGGCCACAACAGACTGAGGTACGAGACTCCACACAGGCCACAACAGACTGAGTTACCAGGCTCCGCACAGGCCACACCAGACTGAGGTACCAGACTCCGCACATGCCACACCAGACTGAGGTCCCAGACTCCGCACAGGCCACACCAGACTGAGGTACCAGACTCTGCACAGGCCAAAACAGACTGAGGTACCTTACTCCGCACAGGCCACACCAGACTGAGGTACCAGACTCCGCACAGGCCACAACATACTGAGGTACCAGACTCCACACATGCCACATCAGACTGAGGTACCAGACCCCGCACAGGCCACAACAGACTGAGGTACCAGACTCCACACATGCCACATCAGACTGAGGTACCAGACTCCGCACAGGCCACAACAGACTGAGGTACCATACTCCGCACAGGCCACAACAGACTGAGGTACGAGACTCCGCACAGCCCACAACAGACTGAGGTACCAGACTCCGCACAGGCCACAACAGACTGAGGTACCAGACCCAGCACAGGCCACAACAGACTGAAGTACCAGACTCCGCACAGGCCACACCAGATTGAGGTACCAGACTCCGCACAGGCCACAACAGACTGAGGTACCAGACTCCGCACAGGCCACACCAGACTGAGGTACCAGACTCCGCACAGGCCACACCAGACTGAGGTACCAGACTCCGCACATGCCACTACAGACTGAGGTACCAGACTCCGCACAGGCCACACCAGACTGAAGTACCAGACTCAGCACAGGCCACAACAGACTGAGGTATCTTACTCCGCACAGGCCACAACAGACTGAGGTACCAGACTCCGCACATGCCACATCAGACTGAGGTACCAGACTCCGCACAGGCCACACCTGACTGAGGTACCAGACTCCGCACAGGCCACACCAGACTGAGGTACCAGACTCCGCACAGGCCAAAACAGACTGAGTTAACAGATTCCGCACAGGCCACTCCAGACTGAGGTAGCAGACTCCGCACATGCCACACCAGACTGAGATACCAGACTCCGCACAGGCCACAACAGACTGAGGTACCAGACTCCGCACAGGCCACACCAGACTGAGGTACCAGACTCCGCACAGGCCACAACAGACTGAGGTACCAGATTCCGCACAGGCCACACCAGACCGAGGTACCAGACTCCGCACAGGCTACACCAGACTGATGTACCAGACTCCGCACAGGCCACAACAGACTGAGGTACCAGACTCCGCACAGGCCACAACAGACTGAGTTAACAGATTCCGCACAGGCCACACCAGACTGAGGTACCAGACTCCGCACAGGCCACACCAGACTGAGGTACCAGACTCCGCACAGGCCACAACAGACTGAGTTAACAGATTCCGCACAGGCCACTCCAGACTGAGGTACCAGACTCCGCACATGCCACACCAGACTGAGATACCAGACTCCGCACAGGCCACAACAGACTGAGGTACCAGACTCCACACAGGCCACACCAGACTGAGGTACCAGACTCCGCACATGCCACTACAGACTGAGGTACCAGACTCCGCACAGGCCACACCAGACTGAAGTACCAGACTCAGCACAGGCCACAACAGACTGAGGT
Source organism: Ariolimax columbianus (assembly GCA_036924085.1). Classification (NCBI taxonomy): domain Eukaryota; kingdom Metazoa; phylum Mollusca; class Gastropoda; order Stylommatophora; family Arionidae; genus Ariolimax; species Ariolimax columbianus. The sequence continues at coordinate 3,947,417 of JAVGWX010000004.1, read as the reverse complement.
ATCTTACTCCGCACAGGCCACAACAGACTGAGGTACCAGACTCCGCACATGCCACATCAGACTGAGGTACCAGACTCCGCACAGGCCACACCTGACTGAGGTACCAGACTCCGCACAGGCCACACCAGACTGAGGTACCAGACTCCGCACAGGCCAAAACAGACTGAGTTAACAGATTCCGCACAGGCCACTCCAGACTGAGGTACCAGACTCCGCACATGCCACACCAGACTGAGATACCAGACTCCGCACAGGCTACAACAGACTGAGGTACCAGACTCCGCACAGGCCACACCAGACTGAGGTACCAGACTCCGCACAGGCCACAACAGACTGAGGTACCAGATTCCGCACAGGCCACACCAGACCGAGGTACCAGACTCCGCACAGGCTACACCAGACTGATGTACCAGACTCCGCACAGGCCACAACAGACTGAGGTACCAGACTCCGCACAGGCCACAACAGACTGAGTTAACAGATTCCGCACAGGCCACACCAGACTGAGGTACCAGACTCCGCACAGGCCACACCAGACTGAGGTACCAGACTCCGCACAGGCCACAACAGACTGAGTTAACAGATTCCGCACAGGCCACTCCAGACTGAGGTACCAGACTCCGCACATGCCACACCAGACTGAGATACCAGACTCCGCACAGGCCACAACAGACTGAGGTACCAGACTCCACACAGGCCACACCAGACTGAGGTACCAGACTCCGCACAGGCCACAAAAGACTGAGGTACCATACTCAGCACAGGCCACAACAGACTGAGGTACGAGACTCCACACAGGCCACAACAGACTGAGTTACCAGGCTCCGCACAGGCCACACCAGACTGAGGTACCAGACTCCGCACAGGTCACACCAGACTGAGGTACCAGACTCCGCACAAGCCACACCAGACTGAGGTACCAGACTCCGCACATGCCACAACAGACTGAGGTACCAGACTCCGCACATGCCACACTAGACTGAGGTACCAGACTCAGCACAGGCCACAACAGACTGAAGTACCAGACTCCGCACAGGCCACACCAGACTGAGGTACTAGACTCCGCACAGGCCACAACAGACTGAGGTACCAGATGCCGCACAGGCCACACCAGACCGAGGTACCAGACTCCGCACAGGCTACACCAGACTGATGTACCAGACTCCGCACAGGCCACAACAGACTGAGGTACCAGACTCCGCACAGGCCACACCAGACGAAGGTACTAGACTCCGCACAAGCCACACCAGACTGAGGTACCAGACTCCGCACAGGCCACAACAGACTGAGGTTCCAGACTCCGCACAGGCCACAACAGACTGAGGTACCAGACTCCACACAGGCCACACCAGACTGAGGTACCAGACTCCGCACAGGCCACACCAGACTGAGGTACCAGACTTCGCACATGCCACACCAGAATGATGTACCAGACTCCGCACATGCCACTACAGACTGAGGTACCAGACTCCGCACAGGCCACACCAGACTGAAGTACCAGACTCAGCACAGGCCACAGCAGACTGAAGTACCAGACCCCGCACAGGCCACACCAGACTGAGGTACCAGACTCCGCACAGGCCACAACAGACTGAGGTACCAGATTCCGCACAGGCCACACCAGACTGAGGAACCAGACTCCGCACATGCCACACCAGACTGAGGTACCAGACTCCGCACAGGCCACACCAGACTGAGGAACCAGACTCCGCACAGGCCACACCAGACTGAGGTACCAGACTCCGCACATGCCACACCAGACTGAGGTACCAGACTCCGCACATGCCACTACAGACTGATGTACCAGATTCCGCACAGGCCACACCAGACTGAGGTACCAGACTCCGCACATGCCACACCAGACTGAGGTCCCAGACTCTGCACAGGGCACACCAGACTGAGGTACCAGACTCTGCACAGGCCACAACAGACTGAGGTACCTTACTCCGCACAGGCCACACCAGACTGAGGTACCAGACTCCGCACAGGCCACAACATACTGAGGTACCAGACTCCACACATGCCACATCAGACTGAGGTACCAGACTCCGCACAGGCCACAACAGACTGAGGTACCAGACTCCACACATGCCACATCAGACTGAGGTACCAGACTCCGCACAGGCCACAACAGACTGAGGTACCATACTCCGCACAGGCCACAACAGACTGAGGTACGAGACTCCGCACAGCCCACAACAGACTGAGGTACCAGACTCCGTACAGGCCACATCAGACTGACGTACCAGACTCCGCACAGGCCACACCAGATTGAGGTACCAGATTCCGCACAGGCCACCAGACTGAGGTGTCAGACTCCGCACATGCCACAACAGACTGAGGTACCAGACTCCGCACAGGCCACACCAGACTGAGGTACCAGACCCAGCACAGGCCACAACAGACTGAAGTACCAGACTCCGCACAGGCCACACCAGATTGAGGTACCAGACTCCGCAAAGGCCACAACAGACTGAGGTACCAGACTCCGCACAGGCCACACCAGACTGAGGTACCAGACTCCGCACAGGCCACACCAGACTGAGGTACCAGACTCCGCACATGCCACTACAGACTGAGGTACCAGACTCCGCACAGGCCACACCAGACTGAAGTACCAGACTCAGCACAGGCCACAACAGACTGAGGTACCTTACTCCGCACAGGCCACAACAGACTGAGGTACCAGACTCCGCACATGCCACATCAGACTGAGGTACCAGACTCCGCACAGGCCACACCTGACTGAGGTACCAGACTCCGCACATGCCACACCAGACTGAGGTACCAGACTCCGCACAGGCCACAACAGACTGAGTTAACAGATTCCGCACAGGCCATTCCAGACTGAGGTACCAGACTCCGCACATGCCACACCAGACTGAGATACCAGACTCCGCACAGGCCACAACAGACTGAGGTACCAGACTCCGCACATGCCACACCAGACTGAGGTACCAGACTCAGCACAGGCCACAACAGACTGAAGTACCAGACTCCGCACAGGCCACAACAGACTGAGGTACCAGACTCCGCACAGGCCACACCAGACTGAGGTTCCAGACCCAGCACAGGCCACAACAGACTGAAGTACCAGACTCCGCACAGGCCACACCAGACTGAGGTACCAGACTCCGCACAGGCCACAACAGACTGAGGTACCAGACTCCGCACAGGCCACACCAGACTGAGGTACCAGACTCCGCACAGGCCACTACAGACTGAGGTACCAGACTCCGCACAGGCCACACCAGACTGAAGTACCAGACTCAGCACAGGCCACAGCAGACTGAAGTACCAGACCCCGCACAGGCCACACCAGACTGAGGTACCAGACTCCGCACAGGCCACAACAGACTGAGGTACCAGATTCCGCACAGGCCACACCAGACTGAGGAACCAGACTCCGCACATGCCACACCAGACTGAGGTACCAGACTCCGCACAGGCCACACCAGACTGAGGAACCAGACTCCGCACAGTCCACACCAGACTGAGGTACCAGACTCCGCACATGCCACACCAGACTGAGGTACCAGACTCCGCACATGCCACTACAGACTGATGTACCAGATTCCGCACAGGCCACACCAGACTGAGGTACCAGACTCCGCACATGCCACACCAGACTGAGGTCCCAGACTCTGCACAGGCCACACCAGACTGAGGTACCAGACTCTGCACAGGCCACAACAGACTGAGGTACCTTACTCCGCACAGGCCACACCAGACTGAGGTACCAGACTCCGCACAGGCCACAACATACTGAGGTACCAGACTCCACACATGCCACATCAGACTGAGGTACCAGACTCCGCACAGGCCACAACAGACTGAGGTACCAGACTCCACACATGCCACATCAGACTGAGGTACCAGACTCCGCACAGGCCACAACAGACTGAGGTACCATACTCCGCACAAGCCACAACAGACTGAGGTACGAGACTCCGCACAGCCCACAACAGACTGAGGTACCAGACTCCGTACAGGCCACATCAGACTGACGTACCAGACTCCGCACAGGCCACACCAGATTGAGGTACCAGACTCCGCACAGGCCACCAGACTGAGGTGTCAGACTCCGCACATGCCACAACAGACTGAGGTACCAGACTCCGCACAGGCCACACCAGACTGAGGTACCAGACCCAGCACAGGCCACAACAGACTGAAGTACCAGACTCCGCACAGGCCACACCAGATTGAGGTACCAGACTCCACACATGCCACATCAGACTGAGGTACCAGACCCCGCACAGGCCACAACAGACTGAGGTACCAGACTCCACACATGCCACATCAGACTGAGGTACCAGACTCCGCACAGGCCACAACAGACTGAGGTACCATACTCCGCACAGGCCACAACAGACTGAGGTACGAGACTCCGCACAGCCCACAACAGACTGAGGTACCAGACTCCGCACAGGCCACAACAGACTGAGGTACCAGACCCAGCACAGGCCACAACAGACTGAAGTACCAGACTCCGCACAGGCCACACCAGATTGAGGTACCAGACTCCGCACAGGCCACAACAGACTGAGGTACCAGACTCCGCACAGGCCACACCAGACTGAGGTACCAGACTCCGCACAGGCCACACCAGACTGAGGTACCAGACTCCGCACATGCCACTACAGACTGAGGTACCAGACTCCGCACAGGCCACACCAGACTGAAGTACCAGACTCAGCACAGGCCACAACAGACTGAGGTATCTTACTCCGCACAGGCCACAATAGACTGAGGTACCAGACTCCGCACATGCCACATCAGACTGAGGTACTAGACTCCGCACAGGCCACACCTGACTGAGGTACCAGACTCCGCACAGGCCACACCAGACTGAGGTACCAGACTCCGCACAGGCCAAAACAGACTGAGTTAACAGATTCCGCACAGGCCACTCCAGACTGAGGTACCAGACTCCGCACATGCCACACCAGACTGAGATACCAGACTCCGCACAGGCCACAACAGACTGAGGTACCAGACTCCGCACAGGCCACACCAGACTGAGGTACCAGACTCCGCACAGGCCACAACAGACTGAGGTACCAGATTCCGCACAGGCCACACCAGACCGAGGTACCAGACTCCGCACAGGCTACACCAGACTGATGTACCAGACTCCGCACAGGCCACAACAGACTGAGGTACCAGACTCCGCACAGGCCACAACAGACTGAGTTAACAGATTCCGCACAGGCCACACCAGACTGAGGTACCAGACTCCGCACAGGCCACACCAGACTGAGGTACCAGACTCCGCACAGGCCACAACAGACTGAGTTAACAGATTCCGCACAGGCCACTCCAGACTGAGGTACCAGACTCCGCACATGCCACACCAGACTGAGATACCAGACTCCGCACAGGCCACAACAGACTGAGGTACCAGACTCCACACAGGCCACACCAGACTGAGGTACCAGACTCCGCACATGCCACTACAGACTGAGGTACCAGACTCCGCACAGGCCACACCAGACTGAAGTACCAGACTCAGCACAGGCCACAACAGACTGAGGTATCTTACTCCGCACAGGCCACAACAGACTGAGGTACCAGACTCCGCACATGCCACATCAGACTGAGGTACCAGACTCCGCACAGGCCACACCTGACTGAGGTACCAGACTCCGCACAGGCCACACCAGACTGAGGTACCAGACTCCGCACAGGCCAAAACAGACTGAGTTAACAGATTCCGCACAGGCCACTCCAGACTGAGGTACCAGACTCCGCACATGCCACACCAGACTGAGATACCAGACTCCGCACAGGCTACAACAGACTGAGGTACCAGACTCCGCACAGGCCACACCAGACTGAGGTACCAGACTCCGCACAGGCCACAACAGACTGAGGTACCAGATTCCGCACAGGCCACACCAGACCGAGGTACCAGACTCCGCACAGGCTACACCAGACTGATGTACCAGACTCCGCACAGGCCACAACAGACTGAGGTACCAGACTCCGCACAGGCCACAACAGACTGAGTTAACAGATTCCGCACAGGCCACACCAGACTGAGGTACCAGACTCCGCACAGGCCACACCAGACTGAGGTACCAGACTCCGCACAGGCCACAACAGACTGAGTTAACAGATTCCGCACAGGCCACTCCAGACTGAGGTACCAGACTCCGCACATGCCACACCAGACTGAGATACCAGACTCCGCACAGGCCACAACAGACTGAGGTACCAGACTCCACACAGGCCACACCAGACTGAGGTACCAGACTCCGCACAGGCCACAAAAGACTGAGGTACCATACTCAGCACAGGCCACAACAGACTGAGGTACGAGACTCCACACAGGCCACAACAGACTGAGTTACCAGGCTCCGCACAGGCCACACCAGACTGAGGTACCAGACTCCGCACAGGTCACACCAGACTGAGGTACCAGACTCCGCACAAGCCACACCAGACTGAGGTACCAGACTCCGCACATGCCACAACAGACTGAGGTACCAGACTCCGCACATGCCACACCAGACTGAGGTACCAGACTCAGCACAGGCCACAACAGACTGAAGTACCAGACTCCGCACAGGCCACACCAGACTGAGGTACTAGACTCCGCACAGGCCACAACAGACTGAGGTACCAGATGCCGCACAGGCCACACCAGACCGAGGTACCAGACTCCGCACAGGCTACACCAGACTGATGTACCAGACTCCGCACAGGCCACAACAGACTGAGGTACCAGACTCCGCACAGGCCACACCAGACGAAGGTACTAGACTCCGCACAAGCCACACCAGACTGAGGTACCAGACTCCGCACAGGCCACAACAGACTGAGGTTCCAGACTCCGCACAGGCCACAACAGACTGAGGTACCAGACTCCACACAGGCCACACCAGACTGAGGTACCAGACTCCGCACAGGCCACACCAGACTGAGGTACCAGACTTCGCACATGCCACACCAGAATGATGTACCAGACTCCGCACATGCCACTACAGACTGAGGTACCAGACTCCGCACAGGCCACACCAGACTGAAGTACCAGACTCAGCACAGGCCACAGCAGACTGAAGTACCAGACCCCGCACAGGCCACACCAGACTGAGGTACCAGACTCCGCACAGGCCACAACAGACTGAGGTACCAGATTCCGCACAGGCCACACCAGACTGAGGAACCAGACTCCGCACATGCCACACCAGACTGAGGTACCAGACTCCGCACAGGCCACACCAGACTGAGGAACCAGACTCCGCACAGGCCACACCAGACTGAGGTACCAGACTCCGCACATGCCACACCAGACTGAGGTACCAGACTCCGCACATGCCACTACAGACTGATGTACCAGATTCCGCACAGGCCACACCAGACTGAGGTACCAGACTCCGCACATGCCACACCAGACTGAGGTGTCAGACTCCGCACATGCCACAACAGACTGAGGTACCAGACTCCGCACAGGCCACACCAGACTGAGGTACCAGACCCAGCACAGGCCACAACAGACTGAAGTACCAGACTCCGCACAGGCCACACCAGATTGAGGTACCAGACTCCGCACAGGCCACAACAGACTGAGGTACCAGACTCCGCACAGGCCACACCAGACTGAGGTACCAGACTCCGCACAGGCCACACCAGACTGAGGTACCAGACTCCGCACATGCCACTACAGACTGAGGTACCAGACTCCGCACAGGCCACACCAGACTGAAGTACAAGACTCAGCACAGGCCACAACAGACTGAGGTACCTTACTCCGCACAGGCCACAACAGACTGAGGTACCAGACTCCGCACATGCCACATCAGACTGAGGTACCAGACTCCGCACAGGCCACACCTGACTGAGGTACCAGACTCCGCACATGCCACACCAGACTGAGGTACCAGACTCCGCACAGGCCACAACAGACTGAGTTAACAGATTCCGCACAGGCCATTCCAGACTGAGGTACCAGACTCCGCACATGCCACACCAGACTGACATACCAGACTCCGCACAGGCCACAACAGACTGAGGTACCAGACTCCGCACATGCCACACCAGACTGAGGTACCAGACTCAGCACAGGCCACAACAGACTGAAGTACCAGACTCCGCACAGGCCACAACAGACTGAGGTACCAGACTCCGCACAGGCCACACCAGACTGAGGTTCCAGACCCAGCACAGGCCACAACAGACTGAAGTACCAGACTCCGCACAGGCCACACCAGACTGAGGTACCAGACTCCGCACAGGCCACAACAGACTGAGGTACCAGACTCCGCACAGGCCACACCAGACTGAGGTACCAGACTCCGCACAGGCCACTACAGACTGAGGTACCAGACTCCGCACAGGCCACACCAGACTGAAGTACCAGACTCAGCACAGGCCACAGCAGACTGAAGTACCAGACCCCGCACAGGCCACACCAGACTGAGGTACCAGACTCCGCACAGGCCACAACAGACTGAGGTACCAGATTCCGCACAGGCCACACCAGACTGAGGAACCAGACTCCGCACATGCCACACCAGACTGAGGTACCAGACTCCGCACAGGCCACACCAGACTGAGGAACCAGACTCCGCACAGTCCACACCAGACTGAGGTACCAGACTCCGCACATGCCACACCAGACTGAGGTACCAGACTCCGCACATGCCACTACAGACTGATGTACCAGATTCCGCACAGGCCACACCAGACTGAGGTACCAGACTCCGCACATGCCACACCAGACTGAGGTCCCAGACTCTGCACAGGCCACACCAGACTGAGGTACCAGACTCTGCACAGGCCACAACAGACTGAGGTACCTTACTCCGCACAGGCCACACCAGACTGAGGTACCAGACTCCGCACAGGCCACAACATACTGAGGTACCAGACTCCACACATGCCACATCAGACTGAGGTACCAGACTCCGCACAGGCCACAACAGACTGAGGTACCAGACTCCACACATGCCACATCAGACTGAGGTACCAGACTCCGCACAGGCCACAACAGACTGAGGTACCATACTCCGCACAAGCCACAACAGACTGAGGTACGAGACTCCGCACAGCCCACAACAGACTGAGGTACCAGACTCCGTACAGGCCACATCAGACTGACGTACCAGACTCCGCACAGGCCACACCAGATTGAGGTACCAGACTCCGCACAGGCCACCAGACTGAGGTGTCAGACTCCGCACATGCCACAACAGACTGAGGTACCAGACTCCGCACAGGCCACACCAGACTGAGGTACCAGACCCAGCACAGGCCACAACAGACTGAAGTACCAGACTCCGCACAGGCCACACCAGATTGAGGTACCAGACTCCGCACAGGCCACACCAGACTGAAGTACCAGACTCAGCACATGCCACAACAGACTGAGGTACCTTACTCCGCACAGGCCACAACAGACTGAGGTCCAGACTCCGCACAGGCCACACCTGACTGAGGTACCAGACTCCGCACAGGCCACACCAGACTGAGGTACCAGACTCCGCACAGGCCACAACAGACTGAGTTAACAGATTCCGCACAGGCCACTCCAGACTGAGGTACCAGACTCCGCACATGCCACAACAGACTGAGATACCAGACTCCGCACAGGCCACAACAGACTGAGGTACCAGACTCCGCACATGCCACACCAGACTGAGGTACCGGACTCAGCACAGGCCACAACAGACTGAAGTACCAGACTCCGCACAGGCCACAACAGACTGAGGTACCAGACTCCGCACAGGCCACACCAGACTGAGGTACCAGACTCCGCACAGGCCACACCAGACTGAGGTACCAGACTCCGTACAGGCCACATCAGACTGACGTACCAGACTCCGCACAGGCCACACCAGATTGAGGTACCAGACTCCGCACATGCCACACCAGAGTGAGGTGTCAGACTCCGCACATGCCACAACAGACTGAGGTACCAGACTCCGCACAGGCCACACCAGACTGAGGTACCAGACCCAGCACAGGCCACAACAGACTGAAGTACCAGACTCCGCACAGGCCACAACAGACTGAGGTACCAGATTCCGCACAGGCCACACCAGACTGAGGAACCAGACTCCGCACATGCCACACCAGACTGAGGTACCAGACTCCGCACAGGCCACACCAGACTGAGGAACCAGACTCCGCACAGGCCACACCAGACTGAGGTACCAGACTCCGCACATGCCACACCAGACTGAGGTACCAGACTCCGCACATGCCACTACAGACTGATGTACCAGACTCTGCACAGGCCACAACAGACTGAGGTACCTTACTCCGCACAGGCCACACCAGACTGAGGTACCAGACTCCGCACAGGCCACAACATACTGAGGTACCAGACTCCACACATGCCACATCAGACTGAGGTACCAGACTCCGCACAGGCCACAACAGACTGAGGTACCAGACTCCACACATGCCACATCAGACTGAGGTACCAGACTCCGCACAGGCCACAACAGACTGAGGTACCATACTCCGCACAGGCCACAACAGACTGAGGTACGAGACTCCGCACAGCCCACAACAGACTGAGGTACCAGACTCCGTACAGGCCACATCAGACTGACGTACCAGACTCCGCACAGGCCACACCAGATTGAGGTACCAGATTCCGCACAGGCCACCAGACTGAGGTGTCAGACTCCGCACATGCCACAACAGACTGAGGTACCAGACTCCGCACAGGCCACACCAGACTGAGGTACCAGACCCAGCACAGGCCACAACAGACTGAAGTACCAGACTCCGCACAGGCCACACCAGATTGAGGTACCAGACTCCGCACAGGCCACAACAGACTGAGGTACCAGACTCCGCACAGGCCACACCAGACTGAGGTACCAGACTCCGCACAGGCCACACCAGACTGAGGTACCAGACTCCGCACATGCCACTACAGACTGAGGTACCAGACTCCGCACAGGCCACACCAGACTGAAGTACCAGACTCAGCACAGGCCACAACAGACTGAGGTACCTTACTCCGCACAGGCCACAACAGACTGAGGTACCAGACTCCGCACATGCCACATCAGACTGAGGTACCAGACTCTGCACAGGCCACACCTGACTGAGGTACCAGACTCCGCACATGCCACACCAGACTGAGGTACCAGACTCCGCACAGGCCACAACAGACTGAGTTAACAGATTCCGCACAGGCCATTCCAGACTGAGGTACCAGACTCCGCACATGCCACACCAGACTGAGATACCAGACTCCGCACAGGCCACAACAGACTGAGGTACCAGACTCCGCACATGCCACATCAGACTGAGGTACCAGACTCAGCACAGGCCACAACAGACTGAAGTACCAGACTCCGCACAGGTCACAACAGACTGAGGTACCAGACTCCGCACAGGCCACACCAGACTGAGGTTCCAGACCCAGCACAGGCCACAACAGACTGAAGTACCAGACTCCGCACAGGCCACACCAGACTGAGGTACCAGACTCCGCACAGGCCACAACAGACTGAGGTACCAGACTCCGCACAGGCCACACCAGACTGAGGTACCAGACTCCGCACAGGCCACTACAGACTGAGGTACCAGACTCCGCACAGGCCACACCAGACTGAAGTACCAGACTCAGCACAGGCCACAGCAGACTGAAGTACCAGACCCCGCACAGGCCACACCAGACTGAGGTACCAGACTCCGCACAGGCCACAACAGACTGAGGTACCAGATTCCGCACAGGCCACACCAGACTGAGGAACCAGACTCCGCACATGCCACACCAGACTGAGGTACCAGACTCCGCACAGGCCACACCAGACTGAGGAACCAGACTCCGCACAGGCCACACCAGACTGAGGTACCAGACTCCGCACATGCCACACCAGACTGAGGTACCAGACTCCGCACATGCCACTACAGACTGATGTACCAGATTCCGCACAGGCCACACCAGACTGAGGTACCAGACTCCGCACATGCCACACCAGACTGAGGTCCCAGACTCTGCACAGGCCACACCAGACTGAGGTACCAGACTCTGCACAGGCCACAACAGACTGAGGTACCTTACTCCGCACAGGCCACACCAGACTGAGGTACCAGACTCCGCACAGGCCACAACATACTGAGGTACCAGACTCCACACATGCCACATCAGACTGAGGTACCAGACTCCGCACAGGCCACAACAGACTGAGGTACCAGACTCCACACATGCCACATCAGACTGAGGTACCAGACTCCGCACAGGCCACAACAGACTGAGGTACCATACTCCGCACAAGCCACAACAGACTGAGGTACGAGACTCCGCACAGCCCACAACAGACTGAGGTACCAGACTCCGTACAGGCCACATCAGACTGACGTACCAGACTCCGCACAGGCCACACCAGATTGAGGTACCAGACTCCGCACAGGCCACCAGACTGAGGTGTCAGACTCCGCACATGCCACAACAGACTGAGGTACCAGACTCCGCACAGGCCACACCAGACTGAGGTACCAGACCCAGCACAGGCCACAACAGACTGAAGTACCAGACTCCGCACAGGCCACACCAGATTGAGGTACCAGACTCCGCACAGGCCACACCAGACTGAAGTACCAGACTCAGCACAGGCCACAACAGACTGAGGTACCTTACTCCGCACAGGCCACAACAGACTGAGGTCCAGACTCCGCACAGGCCACACCTGACTGAGGTACCAGACTCCGCACAGGCCACACCAGACTGAGGTACCAGACTCCGCACAGGCCACAACAGACTGAGTTAACAGATTCCGCACAGGCCACTCCAGACTGAGGTACCAGACTCCGCACATGCCACAACAGACTGAGATACCAGACTCCGCACAGGCCACAACAGACTGAGGTACCAGACTCCGCACATGCCACACCAGACTGAGGTACCGGACTCAGCACAGGCCACAACAGACTGAAGTACCAGACTCCGCACAGGCCACAACAGACTGAGGTACCAGACTCCGCACAGGCCACACCAGACTGAGGTACCAGACTCCGCACAGGCCACACCAGACTGAGGTACCAGACTCCGTACAGGCCACATCAGACTGACGTACCAGACATCGCACAGGCCACACCAGATTGAGGTACCAGACTCCGCACATGCCACACCAGAGTGAGGTGTCAGACTCCGCACATGCCACAACAGACTGAGGTACCAGACTCCGCACAGGCCACACCAGACTGAGGTACCAGACCCAGCACAGGCCACAACAGACTGAAGTACCAGACTCCGCACAGGCCACACCAGACTGAGGTACCAGACTCCGCACAGGCCACAACAGACTGAGGTACCAGACTCCGCACAGGCCACACCAGACTGAGGTACCAGACTCCGCACAGGCCACACCAGACTGAGGTACCAGACTCCGCACATGCCACTACAGACTGAGGTACCAGACTCCGCACAGGCCACACCAGACTGCAGTACCAGACTCAGCACATGCCACAACAGACTGAGGTACCTTACTCCGCACAGGCCACAACAGACTGAGGTACCAGACTCAGCACAGGCCAAAACAGACTGAGGTACCAGACTCCGCACAGGCCACACCAGACTGAGGTACCAGACTCCGCACAGGCCAAACCAGACTGAGGTACCAGACTCCACACAGGCCACAACAGACTGAGTTAACAGATTCCGCACAGGCCACTCCAGACTGAGGTACCAGACTCCGCACATGCCACACCAGACTGAGATACCAGACTCCGCACAGGCCACAACAGACTGAGGTACCAGACTCCACACAGGCCACACCAGACTGAAGTACCAGACTCCGCACAGGCCACAAAAGACTGAGGTACCATACTCCGCACAGGCCACAACAGACTGAGGTACGAGACTCCACACAGGCCACAACAGACTGAGGTACCAGACTCCATACAGGCCACACCAGACTGAGTTACCAGGCTCCGCACAGGCCACACCAGACTGAGGTACCAGACTCCGCACAGGCCACAACAGACTGAGGTACCAGACTCCGCACATGCCACACCAGACTGAGGTACCAGACTCAGCACAGGCCACAACAGACTGAAGTACCAGGCTCCGCACAGGCCACACCAGACTGAGGTACCAGACTCCGCACAGGCCACAACAGACTGAGGTACCAGATTCCGCACAGGCCACACCAGACCGAGGTACCAGACTCCGCACAGGCTACACCAGACTGATGTACCAGACTCCGCAAAGGCCACAACAGACTGAGGTACCAGACTCCGCACAGGCCACACCAGACGAAGGTACTAGACTCCGCACATGCCACAACAGACTGAGGTACCATACTCTGCACAAGCCACACCAGACTGAGGTACAAGACTCCGCACAGGCCACAACAGACTGAGGTACAAGACTCCGCACAGGCCACAACAGACTGAGGTACCAGACTCCACACAGGCCACACCAGACTGAGGTACCAGACTCCGCACAGGCCACACCAGACTGAGGTACCAGACTCCGCACATGCCACACCAGAATGAGGTACCAGTCTCCGCACATGCCACTACAGACTGAGGTACCAGACTCCGCACAGGCCACACCAGACTGAAGTACCAGACTCAGCACAGGCCACAGCAGACTGAAGTACCAGACTCCGCACAGGCCACACCAGACTGAGGTACCAAATTCCACTAAGGCCACACCAGACTGAGGTACAAGACTCCGCACAGGCCACAACAGACTGAGGTACCATACTCCGCACAGGCCACACCAGACTGAGGTACGAGACTCCGCACAGCCCACAACAGACTGAGGTACTAGACTCCGCACAGGCCACATCAGACTGAGGTACCAGACTCCGCACAGGCCACACCAGACTGAGGTGTCAGACTCCGCACAGGCCACACCAGACTGAGGTACCAGACTCCGCACAGGCCAAAACAGACTGAGGTACCAGATTCCGCACAGACCACACCAGACTGAGGTACCAGACTCCGCACATGCCACACCAGACTGAGGTACCAGACTCCGCACAGGCCACACCAGACTGAGGTACCAGACTCCGCACAGGCCACACCAGACTGAGGAACCAGACTCCGCACAGGCCACACCAGACTGAGGTACCAGACTCCGCACATGCCACACCAGACTGAGGTACCAGACTCCGCACATGCCACTACAGACTGAGGTCCCAGACTCCGCACAGGCCACACCAGACTGAGGTATCAGACTCTGCACAGGCCAAACCAGACTGAGGTACCAGACTCCGCACAGGCCACAACAGACTGAGGTACCAGACTCCGCACAGGCCACACCAGACTGAGGTACCAGACTCCGCACAGGCCACAACATACTGAGGTACCAGACTCCACACATGCCACATCAGAATGAGGTACCAGACTCCGCACAGGCCACAACAGACTGAGGTACAAGACTCCACACATGCCACATCAGACTGAGGTACCAGACTCCGCACAGGCCACAACAGACTGAGGTACCATACTCCGCACAGGCCACAACAGACTGAGGTACGAGACTCCGCACAGCCCACAACAGACTGAGGTACCAGACTCCGTACAGGCCAAATCAGACTGCCGTACCAGACTCCGCACAGGCCACACCAGATTGAGGTACCAGACTCCGCACAGGCCACACCAGACTGAGGTGTCAGACTCCGCACATGCCACAACAGACTGAGGTACCAGACTCCGCACAGGCCACAACAGACTGAGGTACCAGATTCCGCACAGGCCACACCATACCGAGGTACCAGACTCCGCACAGGCTACACCAGACTGATGTACCAGACTCCGCACAGGCCACAATAGACTGAGGTACCAGACTCCGCACAGGCAACACCAGACGAAGGTACTAGACTCCGCACAGGCCACAACAGACTGAGGTACCAGACTCCGCACAAGCCACACCAGACTGAAGTACCAGACTCCGCACAGGCCACAACAGACTGAGGTACCAGACTCAGCACAGGCCACAACAGACTGAGGTACCAGACTCCACACAGGCCACAACAGACTGAGGTACCAGACTCCGCACAGGCCACACCAGACTGAGGTACCAGACTCCGCACATGCCACACCAGAATGAGGTACCAGACTCCGCACATGCCACTACAGACTGAGGTACCAGACTCCGCACAGGCCACAACAGACTGAATTACCAGACTCAGCACAGGCCACAGCAGACTGAAGTACCAGACTCCGCACAGGCCACACCAGACTGAGGTACCAGATTCCACTAATGCCACACCAGACTGAGGTACCAGACTCCGCACAGGCCACAACAGACTGAGGTACCATACTCCGCACAGGCCACAACAGACTGAGGTACGAGACTCCGCACAGCCCACAACAGACTGAGGTACTAGACTCCGCACAGGCCACATCAGACTGAGGTACCAGACTCCGTACAGGCCAAATCAGACTGCCGTACCAGACTCCGCACAGGCCACACCAGATTGAGGTACCAGACTCCGCACAGGCCACACCAGACTGAGGTGTCAGACTCCGCACATGCCACAACAGACTGAGGTACCAGACTCCGCACAGGCCACAACAGACTGAGGTACCAGATTCCGCACAGGCCACACCATACCGAGGTACCAGACTCCGCACAGGCTACACCAGACTGATGTACCAGACTCCGCACAGGCCACAATAGACTGAGGTACCAGACTCCGCACAGGCAACACCAGACGAAGGTACTAGACTCCGCACAGGCCACAACAGACTGAGGTACCAGACTCCGCACAAGCCACACCAGACTGAAGTACCAGACTCCGCACAGGCCACAACAGACTGAGGTACCAGACTCAGCACAGGCCACAACAGACTGAGGTACCAGACTCCACGCAGGCCACAACAGACTGAGGTACCAGACTCCGCACAGGCCACACCAGACTGAGGTACCAGACTCCGCACATGCCACACCAGAATGAGGTACCAGACTCCGCACATGCCACTACAGACTGAGGTACCAGACTCCGCACAGGCCACAACAGACTGAATTACCAGACTCAGCACAGGCCACAGCAGACTGAAGTACCAGACTCCGCACAGGCCACACCAGACTGAGGTACCAGATTCCACTAATGCCACACCAGACTGAGGTACCAGACTCCGCACAGGCCACAACAGACTGAGGTACCATACTCCGCACAGGCCACAACAGACTGAGGTACGAGACTCCGCACAGCCCACAACAGACTGAGGTACTAGACTCCGCACAGGCCACATCAGACTGAGGTACCAGACTCCGCACAGGCCACACCAGACTGAGGTACCAGATTCCGCAAAGGCCACAACAGACTGAGGTACCAGACTCCGCACAGGCCACACCAGACTGAGGTACCAGACTCCGCACAGGCCACAACAGACTGAGGTACCAGATTCCGCACAGGCCACACCAGACTGAGGTACCAGACTCCGCACATGCCACACCAGACTGAGGTACCAGACTCCGCACAGGCCACACCAGACTGAGGAACCAGACTCCGCACAGGCCACACCAGACTGAGGTACCAGACTCCGCACATGCCACACCAGAATGAGGTACCAGACTCCGCACATGCCACTACAGACTGATGTACCAGATTCAGCACAGGCCACATCAGACTGAGGTACCAGACTCCGCACATGCCACACCAGACTGAGGTCCCAGACTCCGCACAGGCCACACCAGACTGAGGTACCAGACTCTGCACAGGCCAAACCAGACTGAGGTACCAGACTCCGCACAGGCCACAACAGACTGAGGTACCAGACTCCGCACAAGCCACACCAGACTGAGGTACCAGACTCCGCACAGGCCACAACAGACTGAGGTACCAGACTCAGCACAGGCCACAACAGACTGAGGTACCAGACTCCACACAGGCCACAACAGACTGAGGTACCAGACTCCGCACAGGCCACACCAGACTGAGGTACCAGACTCCGCACATGCCATACCAGACTGAGGTACCAGACTCCGCACATGCCACTACAGACTGAGGTACCAGACTCCGCACAAGCCACACCAGACTGAAGTACCATACTCAGCACAGGTCACAGCAGACTGAAGTACCAGACTCCGCACAGGCCACACCAGACTGAGGTACCAGATTCCACTAAGGCCACACCAGACTGAGGTACCAGACTCCGCACAGGCCACAACAGACTGAGGTACCATACTCCGCACAGGCCACACCAGACTGAGGTACCAGATTCCGCAAAGGCCACACCAGACTAAGGTACCTGACTCCGCACAGGCCACAACAGACTGAGGTACCAGATTCCGCACAGGCCACACCAGACTGAGGTACCAGACTCCGCACATGCCACACCAGACTGAGGTACCAGACTCCGCACAGGCCACACCAGACTGAGGAACCAGACTCCGCACAGGCCACACCAGACTGAGGTACCAGACTCCGCACATGCCACACCAGACTGAGGTACCAGACTCCGCACATGCCACTACAGACTGATGTACCAGATTCCGCATAGGCCACACCAGACTGAGGTACCAGACTCCGCACATGCCACACCAGACTGAGGTCCCAGACTCCGCACAGGCCACACCAGACTGAGGTACCAGACTCTGCACAAGCCAAACCAGACTGAGGTACCAGACTCCGCACAGGCCACAACAGACTGAGGTACCAGACTCCGCACAGGCCACACCAGATTGAGGTACCAGACTCCGCACAGGCCACAACAGACTGAGGTACCAGACTCCACACAGGCCACACCAGACTGAGGTACCAGACTCCGCACAGGCCACACCAGACTGAGGTACCAGACTCCGCACATGCCACACCAGAATGAGGTACCAGACTCCGCACAGGCCACACCTTACTGATGTACCAGACTCCGCACAGGCCACACCAAACTTAGGTACCAGACTCCGCACAGGCCACAACAGACGAAGGTACTAGACTCCGCACAGGCCACAACAGACTGAGGTACCAGAATCCGCACAAGCCACACTAGACTGAGATACCAGACTCCGCAAATGCCACACTTGACTGAGGTACCAGATCCGCACAGGCCACACCAGACTGAGGTACTAGACTCTGCACATGCCACAACAGACTGAGGTACCAGACTCCGCACAGGCCACAACAGACTGAGGTACCAGACTCCGCACAGGCCACACACAACTGAGGTACACGACTCCGCACAGGCCACACCAGAATGAGGTACCAGACTCCGGACAGGCCACAACAGACTGAGGTACAAGACTCCACACAGGCTACACAAGACTGAGGTACCAGATTCCGCACAGGCCACACCAGATTGAGGTATCAGACTCCGCACATGCCACACCAGACTGAGGTACTAGACTCCGCACAGTCCACAACAGATTGAGGCACCAGACTCCGCTAAGGCCACACATGACTGAGGTACCAGACTCCGCACAGGCCACACCAGACTGAGGTACCAGAATCCGCACAGGCCACAACAGACTGAGGTAACAGACTTCGCACAGGCCACACCAAACTGAGGTACCATACTCCGCACAGGCCACAACAGACTGAGATACCATACTCCACACAGGCCACACCAGACTGAGGTACCAGACTCCGAACAGGCCACACCAGACTGAGGTACCAGACTCCGAACAGGCCACAACAGACTGAGGTATCAGACTCCGAAAAGGCCACACCATACTGAGGTGCCAGACTCCGCACACGCCACAACAAAACTGATGTACCATACTCCGCACAGGCATAAACAGACTGAAGTACCAGACTCCGCCGGGCCACACCAGACTGAAGTACCAGACTCCGCACAGGCCACAACAGACTGAGGTATCAGACTCCGCACAGGCCACAACAGACTGAGGTACCATACTCCGCACAGGCCACAACAGACTGAGGTACGAGACTCCGCACAGCCCACAACAGACTGAGGTACTAGACTCCGCACAGGCCACATCAGACTGAGGTACCAGACTCCGCACAGGCCACACCAGACTGAGGTACCAGATTCCGCAAAGGCCACACCAGACTGAGGTACCAGACTCCGCACAGGCCACAACAGACTGAGGTACCAGATTCCGCACAGGCCACACCAGACTGAGGTACCAGACTCCGCACATGCCACACCAGACTGAGGTACCAGACTCCGCACAGGCCACACCAGACTGAGGAACCAGACTCCGCACAGGCCACACCAGACTGAGGTACCAGACTCCGCACATGCCACACCAGACTGAGGTACCAGACTCCGCACATGCCACTACAGACTGATGTACCAGATTCAGCACAGGCCACATCAGACTGAGGTACCAGACTCCGCACATGCCACACCAGACTGAGGTCCCAGACTCCGCACAGGCCACACCAGACTGAGGTACCAGACTCTGCACAGGCCAAACCAGACTGAGGTACCAGACTCCACACAGGCCACAACAGACTGAGGTACCAGACTCCGCACAAGCCACACCAGACTGAGGTACCAGACTCCGCACAGGCCACAACAGACTGAGGTACCAGACTCAGCACAGGCCACAACAGACTGAGGTACCAGACTCCGCACAGGCCACACCAGACTGAGGTACCAGACTCCGCACATGCCATACCAGACTGAGGTACCAGACTCCGCACATGCCACTACAGACTGATGTACCAGACTCCGCACAGGCCACACCAGACTGAAGTACCATACTCAGCACAGGCCACAGCAGACTGAAGTACCAGACTCCGCACAGGCCACACCAGACTGAGGTACCAGATTCCACTAAGGCCACACCAGACTGAGGTACCAGACTCCGCACAGGCCACAACAGACTGAGGTACCATACTCCGCACAGGCCACACCAGACTGAGGTACCAGATTCCGCAAAGGCCACACCAGACTAAGGTACCTGACTCCGCACAGGCCACAACAGACTGAGGTACCAGATTCCGCACAGGCCACACCAGACTGAGGTACCAGACTCCGCACATGCCACACCAGACTGAGGTACCAGACTCCGCACAGGCCACACCAGACTGAGGAACCAGACTCCGCACAGGCCACACCAGACTGAGGTACCAGACTCCGCACATGCCACACCAGACTGAGGTACCAGACTCCGCACATGCCACTACAGACTGATGTACCAGATTCCGCATAGGCCACACCAGACTGAGGTACCAGACTCCGCACATGCCACACCAGACTGAGGTCCCAGACTCCGCACAGGCCACACCAGACTGAGGTACCAGACTCTGCACAAGCCAAACCAGACTGAGGTACCAGACTCCGCACAGGCCACAACAGACTGAGGTACCAGACTCCGCACAGGCCACACCAGATTGAGGTACCAGACTCCGCACAGGCCACAACAGACTGAGGTACCAGACTCCACACAGGCCACACCAGACTGAGGTACCAGACTCCGCACAGGCCACACCAGACTGAGGTACCAGACTCCGCACATGCCACACCAGAATGAGGTACCAGACTCCGCACAGGCCACACCAGACTGATGTACCAGACTCCGCACAGGCCACACCAAACTTAGGTACCAGACTCCGCACAGGCCACAACAGACGAAGGTACTAGACTCCGCACAGGCCACAACAGACTGATGTACCATACTCCGCACAGGCATAAACAGACTGAAGTACCAGACTCCGCCGGGCCACACCAGACTGAAGTACCAAACTCCGCACAGGCCACAACAGACTGAGGTATCAGACTCCGCACAGGCCACAACAGACTGAGGTACCAGACTCCGCACAGGCCACAACAGACTGAGGTATCATACTCCGAAAAGGTCACACCATACTGAGGTACCAGACTCCGCACAGCCCACAACAGACTGAGGTACCAGACTCCGTACAGGCCAAATCAGACTGCCGTACCAGACTCCGCACAGGCCACACCAGATTGAGGTACCAGACTCCGCACAGGCCACACCAGACTGAGGTGTCAGACTCCGCACATGCCACAACAGACTGAGGTACCAGACTCCGCACAGGCCACAACAGACTGAGGTACCAGATTCCGCACAGGCCACACCATACCGAGGTACAAGACTCCGCACAGGCTACACCAGACTGATGTACCAGACTCCGCACAGGCCACAATAGACTGAGGTACCAGACTCCGCACAGGCAACACCAGACGAAGGTACTAGACTCCGCACAGGCCACAACAGACTGAGGTACCAGACTCCGCACAAGCCACACCAGACTGATGTACCAGACTCCGCACAGGCCACAACAGACTGAGGTACCAGACTCAGCACAGGCCACAACAGACTGAGGTACCAGACTCCACACAGGCCACAACAGACTGAGGTACCAGACTCCGCACAGGCTACACCAGACTGAGGTACCAGACTCCGCACAGGCCACACCAGACTGAGGAACCAGACTCCGCACATGCCACACCAGACTGAGGTACCAGACTCCGCACATGCCACACCAGACTGAGGTACCAGACTCCGCACATGCCACTACAGACTGATGTACCAGACTCCGCACAGGCCACACCAGACTGAGGTACCAGACTCCGCACATGCCACACCAGACTTAGGTCCCAGACTCCGCACAGGCCACACCAGACTGAGGTACCATACTCCGCACAGGCCAAACCAGACTGAGGTACCAGACTCCGCACAGGCATCAACAGACTGAGGTACCAGACTCCGCACAGGCCACACCAGACTGAGGTACCAGACTCCGCACAGGCCACACCAGACTGAGGTACCAGATTCCGCAAAGGCCACACCAGACTGAGGTACCAGACTCCGCACAGGCCACACCAGACTGAGGTACCAGACTCCGCACATGCCACACCAGAATGAGGTACCAGACTCCGCACAGGCCACAACAGACTGAGGTACCAGACTCCGCACAGGCCACACCAGACTGAAGTACCAGAATCAGCACAGGCCACAGCAGACTGAAGTACCAGACTCCGCACAGGCCACACCAGACTGAGGTACCAGACTCCGCACAGGCCACAACAGACTGAGGTACCAGATTTCGCACAGGCCACACCAGACTGAGGTACCAGACTCCGCAAATGCCACACCAGACTGAGGTCCCAGACTCCGCACAGTCCACAACAGACTGAGGTACTAGACTCTGCACATGCCACAACAGACTGAGGTACCAGACTCCGCACAGGCCACAACAGACTGAGATACCAGTCACCGCACATGCCACAACAGACTGAGGTAGACTCCGCACAGGCCACAACAGACTGAGGTACCAGACTCCGCACAGGCCACACCAAACTGAGGTACACGACTCCGCACAGGCCACACCAGAATGAGGTACCAGACTCCGCACAGGCCACAACAGACTGAGGTACAAGACTCCACACAGGCTACACAAGACTGAGGTACCAGATTCCGCACAGGCCACACCAGATTGAGGTATCAGACTCCGCACAGTCCACAACAGATTGAGGCACCAGACTCCGCTAAGGCCACACATGACTGAGGTACCAGACTCCGCACAGGCCACACCAGACTGAGGTACCAGAATCCACACAGGCCACAACAGACTGAGGTAACAGACTTCGCACAGGCCACACCAAACTGAGGTACCATACTCCGCACAGGCCACAACAGACTGAGATACCATACTCCACACAGTCCACACCAGACTGAGGTATCATACTCCGAAAAGGTCACACCATACTGAGGTACCAGACTCCGCACAGGCCACAACATACTGAAGTACCAGACTCCGCACAGGCCACACCAGACTGAAGTACCAGACTCCGCACAGGCAACACCAGACTGAGGTACCAGACTCCGCAAAGGCCACAACAGACTGAGGTACCAGACTCCACACATGCCACACCAGACTGAGGTACCAGACTCCGCACAGGCCACAACAGACTGAGGTACCAGACTCCCCACAGGCCACACCAGACTGAGGTACCAGACTCCGCACAGGCCACACCAGACTGAGGTACCAGACTCCGCACATGCCACACCAGAATGAGGTACCAGACTCCGCACATGCCACTACAGACTGAGGTACCAGACTCCGCACATGCCACACCCAACTGAAGTACCAGACTCAGCACAGGCAACAGCAGACTGAAGTACCAGACTCCGCACAGGCCGCACCAGACTGAGGTACCAGACTCCGCACAGGCCACAACAGACTGAGGTACCAGATTCCGCACAGGCCACACCAGACTGAGGTACCAGACTCCGCACAGGCCACACCAGACTGATGTACCAGACTCCGCACAGGCCACACCAAACTTAGGTACCAGACTCCGCACATGCCACAACAGACGAAGGTACTAGACTCCGCACAGGCCACAACAGACTGAGGTACCAGACTCCGCACAAGCCACACTAGACTGAGATACCAGACTCCGCAAATGCCACACCAGACTGAGTTACCAGATCCGCACAGGCAACACCAGACTGAGGTACTAGACTCTGCACATGCCACAACAGACTGAGGTACTAGACTCCGCACAGGCCACAACAGACTGAGATACCAGACACCGCACATGCCACAACAGACTGAGGTAGACTCCGCACAGGCCACAACAGACTGAGGTACTAGACTCCGCACAGTCCACAACAGATTGAGGCACCAGACTCCGCTAAGGCCACACATGACTGAGGTACCAGACTCCGCACAGGCCACACCAGACTGAGGTACCAGAATCCGCACAGGCCACAACAGACTGAGGTATCAGACTTCGCACAGGCCACACCAAACTGAGGTACCATACTCCGCACAGGCCACAACAGACTGAGATACCAGACTCCACACAGGCCACACCAGACTGAGGTACCAGACTCCGAACAGGCCACACCAGACTGAGGTACCAGACTCCGAACAGGCCACAACAGACTGAGGTATCAGACACCGAAAAGGCCACACCATACTGAGGTGCCAGACTCCGCACAAGCCACAACAAACGGATGTACCATACTCCGCACAGGCATAAACAGACTGAAGTACCAGACTCCGCCGGGCCACACCAGACTGAAGTACCAGACTCCGCACAGGCCACAACAGACTGAAGTATCAGACTCCGCACAGGCCACAACAGACTGAAGTATCAGACTCCGCACAGGCCACAACAGACTGAGGTATCATACTCTGAAAAGGTCACACCATACTGAGGTACCAGACTCTGCACAGGCCACAACATACTGAAGTACCAGACTCCGCACAGGCCACACCAGACTGAAGTACCAGACTCCGAACAGGCAACACCAGACTGAGGTACCAGACTCCGCAAAGGCCACAACAGACTGAGGTACCAGACTCCACACATGCCACACAAGACTGAGGTACCAGATCCGCACAGGCAACACCAGACTGAGGTACTAGACTCCGCACATGCCACAACAGACTGAGGTACCAGACTCCGCACAGGCCACACCAGACTGAGATACCAGACACCGCACATGCCACAACAGACTGAGGTAGACTCCGCACAGGCCAAAACAGACTGAGGTACCAGACTCCGCACAGACCACAACAGACTGAGGTACCAGACTCTGCACAGGCCTCACCAGATTGAGGTACCAGACTCCGCACATGCCACAACAGACTGAGGTACCAGACTCCGCACAGGCCACAACAGACTGAGGTACCAGACTCCGCACAGGCCACAACAGACTGAGGTACCAGACTCCACACAGGCTACACCAGACTGAGGTACCAGACTCCGCACAGGCCACACCAGACTGAGGTACCAGACTCCGCACATGCAACACCAGAATGAGGTACCAGACTCCGCACATGCCACTACAGACTGAGGTACCAGACTCCGCACAGGCCACATCAGACTGAAGTACCAGACTCAGCACAGGCCACAGCAGACTGAAGTACCAGACTCCGCACAGGCCACACCAGACTGAGGTACCAGACCCCGCACAGGCCACACCAGACTGAGGTACCAGATTCCGCACAGGCCACACCAGACTGAGGTACCAGACTCCGCACAGGCCACACCAGACTGATGTACCAGACTCCGCACAGGCCACACCAAACTTAGGTACCAGACTCCGCACAGGCTACAACAGACGAAGGTACTAGACTCCGCACAGGCCACAACAGACTGAGGTACCAGACTCCGCACAAGCCACACTAGACTGAGATACCAGACTCCGCAAATGCCACACCAGACTGAGGTACCAGATCCGCACAGGCAACACCAGACTGAGTTACTAGACTCTGCACATGCCAAAACAGACTTAGGTACCAGACTCCGCACAGGCCACAACAGACTGAGATACCAGACACCGCACATGCCACAACAGACTGAGGTAGACTCCGCACAGGCCACAACAGACTGAGGTACCAGACTCCGCACAGGCCACACCAGACTGAGGTACACGACTCCGCACAGGCCACACCAGAATGAGGTACCAAACTCCGCACAGGCCACAACAGACTGAGGTACAAGACTCCACACAGGCTACACAAGACTGAGGTACCAGATTCCGCACAGGCCACACCAGATTGAGGTATCAGACTCCGCACATGCCACACCAGACTGAGGTACTAGACTCCGCACAGTCCACAACAGATTCAGGCACCAGACTCCGCTAAGGCCACACATGACTGAGGTACCAGACTCCGCACAGGCCACACCAGACTGAGGTACCAGACTCCGAACAGGCACACCAGACTGAGGTACCATACTCCGAACAGGCCACAACAGACTGAGGTATCAGACTCCGAAAAGGCCACACCATACTGGGGTGCCAGACTCCGCACACGCCACAACAGACTGAGATACCAGACTCCACACAGGCCACACCAGACTGAGGTACCAGACTCCGAACAGGCACACCAGACTGAGGTACCATACTCCGAACAGGCCACAACAGACTGAGGTATCAGACTCCGAAAAGGCCACACCATACTGAGGTGCCAGACTCCGCACACGCCACAACAAACTGATGTACCATACTCCGCACAGGCATAAACAGCCTGAAGTACCAGACTCCGCCGGGCCACACCATACTGAAGTACCAGACTCCGCACAGGCCACAACAGACTGAGGTATCAGACTCCGCACAGGCCACAACAGACTGAGGTACCAGACTCCGCACAGGCCACAACAGACTGAGGTATCATACTCCGAAAAGGTCACACCATACTGAGGTACCAGACTCCGCACAGGCCACAACATACTGAAGTACCAGACTCCGCACATGCCACACCAGACTGAAGTACCAGACTCCGCACAGGCAACAGCAGACTGAGGTACCAGACTCCGCAAAGGCCACAACAGACTGAGGTACCAGACTCCACACATGCCACACAAGACTGAGGTACCAGATCCGCACAGGCAACACCAGACTGAGGTACTAGACTCCGCACATGCCACAACAGACTGAGGTACCCGACTCCGCACAGGCCACACCAGACTGAGATACCAGACACCGCACATGCCACAACAGACTAAGGTAGACTCCGCACAGGCCACAACAGACTGAGGTACCAGACTCCGCACAGGCCACAACAGACTGAGGTACCAGACTCTGCACATGCCACACCAGATTGAGGTACCAGACTCCACACAGGCCACACCAGACTGAGGTACCAGATTCCAAACAGGTCACACCAGACTGAGGTACTAAACTCCGCACAGGCCACACCAGACTGAGGTACCCGACTCCACACAGACCACTCCAGACTGAGGTACACGACTCCGCACATGCCACAACAGACTGAGGTACTAGAATCCTCACAGGCCACACATGACTGAGGTACCAGACTCCGCACAGGCCACACCAGACTGAGGTACCAGACTCCGCACAGGCCACAACAGACTGAGGTACCAGACTCCACACATGCCACAACAGACTGAGGTACCAGACGCTGCACAGGCCACACCAGACTGAGGTACCAGACTCCACACAGGCCACACCAGACTGAGGTACCAGACTCCGAACAGGCCACACCAGACTGAGGTACCAGACTACGCACAGGCCACACCAGACTGAGGTACTAGACTCCGAACAGGCCACACCAGACTGAGGTACCAGACTCCGCACATGCCACACCAGACTTGAGGTTCCAGACTCCTCACAGGCTTCAACAGACGGAAGTACCAGACTCCACACATGCCACACCAGACTGAGGTACCATCCTCTGCACAGGCCACAACAGACTGAGGTACCAGACTCCACACAGGCCACATCAGACAGAAGTACCAGACTAAGCACAGGCCACACCAGACTGAAGTACCAGACTCCGCACATGCCACAACAGACTGAGGTACCAGACTCCGCACAGGCCACAACAGACTGAGGTATCAGACTCCGAAAAGGCCCCACCATACTGAGCTACCAGACTCCGCACAGGCCACAACAGACTGAAGTACCATACTCCGCACAGGCCACACCAGACTGAAGTACCATACTCCGCACAGGCAACACCAGATTGAGTTACCAGACTCCGCAAAGGCCACAACAGACTGAGGTACCAGACTCCACACAGGCCACACCAGAATGAGGTTCCAGACTCCGCACTGGCCACAACAGACTGAGGTACCAGACTCCACACAGGCCACACCAGACTGAGGTACTAGACTCCACACAGGCCCTACCAGACTGAGGTACCAGACTCCGCACAGGCCACAACAGACTGAGGTACAAGACTCCTCACAGGCTTCAACAGACGGAGGTACCAGACTCCACACAGGCCACACCAGACTGAGGTACCAGACTCCGCACAGGCCACAACAGACTGAGGTACCAGACTCCACACAGGCCACACCAGACTGAAGTACCAGAATCCACACAGGCAACAACAGACTGAAGTACCAGACTCCGCACAGGCCACAACAGACTGAGGTATCAGACTCCGAAAAGGCCCCACCATACTGAGGTACCAGACTCCGCACAGGCCACAACAGACTGAGGTACCAGACTCCGCAAAGGCCACACCAGACGAAGGTACTAGACTCCGCACAGGCCACAACAGACTGAGGTACCAGACTCCGCACAAGCCACACCAGACTGAGGTACCAGACTCCGAACAGGCCACACCAGACTGAGGTACCAGACTCCGCACATGCCACACCAGACTAAGGTACCAGACTCCGCACATGCCACTACAGACTGAGGTACCAGACTCCGCACAGGCCACACCAGACTGAAGTACCAGACTCAGCACAGGCCACAGCAGACTGAAGTACCAGACTCCGCACAGGCCACACCAGACTTAGGTACCAGACTCCGCACATGCCACAACAGACGAAGGTACTAGAATCTGCACAGGCCACAACAGACTGAGGTACCAGACTCCGCACAAGCCACACTAGACTGAGATACCAAACTCCGCAAATGCCACACCAGACTGAGGTACCAGATCCGCACAGGCAACACCAGACTGAGGTACTAGACTATGCACATGCCACAACAGACTGAGGTACCAGACTCCGCACAGGCCACAACAGACTGAGATACCAGACACCGCACATGCCACAACAGACTTAGGTAGACTCCGCACAGGCCACAACAGACTGAGGTACCAGACTCCGCACAGGCCACACCAGACTGAGGTACACGACTCCGCACAGGCCACACCAGAACGAGGTACCAGACTCCGCACAGGCCACACCAGACTGAGGTACCAGATTCCAAACAGGTCACACTAGACTGAGGTACTAAACTCCGCACAGGCCACACCAGACTGAGGTACCCGACTCCACACAGACCACTCCAGACTGAGGTACACGACTCCGCACAGGCCACAACAGACTGAGGTACTAGAATCCTCACAGGCCACACATGACTGAGGTACCAGACTCCGCACAGGCCACACCAGACTGAGGTACCAGACTCCGCACAGGCCACAACAGACTGAGGTACCAGACTCCACACATGCCACAACAGACTGAGGTACCAGACGCTGCACAGGCCACACCAGACTGAGGTACCAGACTCCACACAGGCCACACCAGACTGAGGTACCAGACTCCGAACAGGCCACACCAGACTGAGGTACCAGACTACGCACAGGCCACACCAGACTGAGGTACTAGACTCCGAAAAGGCCACACCAGACTGAGGTACCAGACTCCGCACATGCCACACCAGACTTGAGGTTCCAGACTCCTCACAGGCTTCAACAGACGGAAGTACCAGACTCCACACATGCCACACCAGACTGAGGTACCATCCTCTGCACAGGCCACAACAGACTGAGGTACCAGACTCCACACAGGCCACATCAGACTGAAGTACCAGACTAAGCACAGGCCACACCAGACTGAAGTACCAGACTCCGCACATGCCACAACAGACTGAGGTACCAGACTCCGCACAGGCCACAACAGACTGAGGTATCAGACTCCGAAAAGGCCCCACCATACTGAGCTACCAGACTCCGCACAGGCCACAACAGACTGAAGTACCATACTCCGCACAGGCCACACCAGACTGAAGTACCATACTCCGCACAGGCAACACCAGATTGAGTTACCAGACTCCGCAAAGGCCACAACAGACTGAGGTACCAGACTCCACACAGGCCACACCAGAATGAGGTACCAGACTCCGCACTGGCTACAACAGACTGAGGTACCAGACTCCACACAGGCCACACCAGACTGAGGTACTAGACTCCACACAGGCCCTACCAGACTGAGGTACCAGACTCCGCACAGGCCACAACAGACTGAGGTACAAGACTCCTCACAGGCTTCAACAGACGGAGGTACCAGACTCCACACAGGCCACACCAGACTGAGGTACCAGACTCCGCACAGGCCACAACAGACTGAGGTACCAGACTCCACACAGGCCACACCAGACTGAAGTACCAGAATCCACACAGGCAACAACAGACTGAAGTACCAGACTCCGCACAGGCCACAACAGACTGAGGTATCAGACTCCGAAAAGGCCCCACCATACTGAGGTACCAGACTCCGCACAGGCCACAACAGACTGAGGTACCAGACTCCGCACAGGCCACACCAGACGAAGGTACTAGACTCCGCACAGGCCACAACAGACTGAGGTACCAGACTCCGCACAAGCCACACCAGACTGAGGTACCAGACTCCGCACAGGCCACAACAGACTGAGGTACCAGACTCCGCACAGGCCACAACAGACTGAGGTACCAGACTCCACACAGGCCACACCAGACTGAGGTACCAGACTCCGCACAGGCCACAACAGACTGAGGTACCAGACTCCGCACATGCCACACCAGACTAAGGTACCAGACTCCGCACATGCCACTACAGACTGAGGTACCAGACTCCGCACAGGCCACACCAGACTGAAGTACCAGACTCAGCACAGGCCACAGCAGACTGAAGTACCAGACTCCGCACAGGCCACACCAGACTTAGGTACCAGACTCCGCACATGCCACAACAGACGAAGGTACTAGACTCTGCACAGGCCACAACAGACTGAGGTACCAGACTCCGCACAAGCCACACTAGACTGAGATACCAAACTCCGCAAATGCCACACCAGACTGAGGTACCAGATCCGCACAAGCAACACCAGACTGAGGTACTAGACTATGCACATGCCACAACAGACTGAGGTACCAGACTCCGCACAGGCCACAACAGACTGAGATACCAGACACCGCACATGCCACAACAGACTTAGGTAGACTCCGCACAGGCCACAACAGACTGAGGTACCAGACTCCGCACAGGCCACACCAGACTGAGGTACACGACTCCGCACAGGCCACACCAGAACGAGGTACCAGACTCCGCACAGGCCACACCAGACTGAGGTACCAGAATCCGCACAGGCCACAACAGACTGAGGTACCAGACTTCGCACAGGCCACACCAAACTGAGGTACCAGACTCCGCACAGGCCACAACAGACTGAGATACCAGACTCCACACAGGCCACACCATACTGAGGTACCAGACTCCGAACAGGCCACACCAGACTGAGGTACCAGACTCCGAACAGGCCACAACAGACTGAGGTATCAGACTCCGAAAAGGCCACACCATACTGAGGTGCCAGACTCCGCACACGCCACAACAAACTGATGTACCATACTCCGCACAGGCATAAACAGACTGAAGTACCAGACTCCGCCGGGCCACACCAGACTGAAGTACCAGACTCCGCACAGGCCACAACAGACTGAGGTACCATTCTCCGCACAGGCCACAACATACTGAAGTACCAGACTCCGCACAGGCCACATTAGACTGAAGAACCAGACTCCGCACAGGCAACACCAGACTGAGGTACCAGACTCCGCAAAGGCCACAACAGACTGAGGTACCAGCCTCCGCAAAGCCACACAAGACTGAGGTACCAGATCCGCACAGGCAACACCAGACTGAGGTACTAGACTCCGCACATGCCACAACAGACTGAGGTACCAGACTCCGCACATGCCACAACAGACTGAGATACCAGACACCGCACATGCCACAACAGACTGAGGTAGACTCCGCACAGGCCACAACAGACTGAGGTACCAGACTCCGCACAGGCCACAACAGACTGAGGTACCAGACTCTGCACAGGCCACACCAGACTGAGGTACCAGACTCCACACAGGCCACTCCAGACTGAGGTACCAGATTCCGAACAGGTCGCACCAGACTGAGGTACCAAACTCCGCACAGGCCACACCAGACTGAGGTACCCGACTCCACACAGACCACTCCAGACTGAGGTACACGACTCCGCACAGGCCACAACAGACTGAGGTACTAGACTCCTCACATGCCACACATGACTGAGGTACCAGACTCCGCACAGGCCACACCAGACTGAGGTACCCGACTCCACACAGACCACTCCAGACTGAGGTACACGACTCCGCACAGGCCACAACAGACTGAGGTACTAGACTCCACACATGTCACAACAGACTGAGGTACCAGACTCTGCACAGGCCACACCAGACTGAGGTACCAGACTCCACACAGGCCACACCAGACTGAGGTACCAGACTCCGAACAGGCCACACCAGACTGAGGTACCAGACTACGCACAGGCCACACCAGAATGAGGTACCAGACTCCGAACAGGCCACACCAGACTGAGGTACCAGACTCCGCACATGCAAAACCAGACGTGAGGTTCCAGACTCCGCACAGGCCACAACAGACTGAGGTACCAGACTCCGCACAGGCCACACCAGACTGAGGTACACGACTCCGCACAGGCCACACCAGAACGAGGTACCAGACTCCGCACAGGCCACACCAGACTAAGGTACCAGAATCCGCACAGGCCACAACAGACTGAGGTACCAGACTTCGCACAGGCCACGCCAAACTGAGGTACCAGACTCCGCACAGGCCACAACAGACTGAGATACCAGACTCCACACAGGCCACACCATACTGAGGTACCAGACTCCGAACAGGCCACACCAGACTGAGGTACCAGACTCCGAACAGGCCACAACAGACTGAGGTATCAGACTCCGAAAAGGCCACACCATACTGAGGTGCCAGACTCCGCACACGCCACAACAAACTGATGTACCATACTCCGCACAGGCATAAACAGACTGAAGTACCAGACTCCGCCGGGCCACACCAGACTGAAGTACCAGACTCCGCACAGGCCACAACAGACTGAGGTACCATTCTCCGCACAGGCCACAACATACTGAAGTACCAGACTCCGCACAGGCCACATTAGACTGAAGAACCAGACTCCGCACAGGCAACACCAGACTGAGGTACCAGACTCCGCAAAGGCCACAACAGACTGAGGTACCAGCCTCCGCAAAGCCACACAAGACTGAGGTACCAGATCCGCACAGGCAACACCAGACTGAGGTACTAGACTCCGCACATGCCACAACAGACTGAGGTACCAGACTCCGCACATGCCACAACAGACTGAGATACCAGACACCGCACATGCCACAACAGACTGAGGTAGACTCCGCACAGGCCACAACAGACTGAGGTACCAGACTCCGCACAGGCCACAACAGACTGAGGTACCAGACTCTGCACAGGCCACACCAGACTGAGGTACCAGACTCCACACAGGCCACTCCAGACTGAGGTACCAGATTCCGAACAGGTCGCACCAGACTGAGGTACCAAACTCCGCACAGGCCACACCAGACTGAGGTACCCGACTCCACACAGACCACTCCAGACTGAGGTACACGACTCCGCACAGGCCACAACAGACTGAGGTACTAGACTCCTCACATGCCACACATGACTGAGGTACCAGACTCCGCACAGGCCACACCAGACTGAGGTACCCGACTCCACACAGACCACTCCAGACTGAGGTACACGACTCCGCACAGGCCACAACAGACTGAGGTACTAGACTCCACACATGTCACAACAGACTGAGGTACCAGACTCTGCACAGGCCACACCAGACTGAGGTACCAGACTCCACACAGGCCACACCAGACTGAGGTACCAGACTCCGAACAGGCCACACCAGACTGAGGTACCAGACTACGCACAGGCCACACCAGAATGAGGTACCAGACTCCGAACAGGCCACACCAGACTGAGGTACCAGACTCCGCACATGCAAAACCAGACGTGAGGTTCCAGACTCCACACAGGCCACACCAGACTGAAGTAACATCTTCTGCACAGGCCACAACAGACTGAGGTACCAGACTCCACACAGGCCACACCAGACTGAAGTACCAGACTAAGCACAGGCCACACCAGACTGAAGTACCAGACTCCGCACAGGCCACAACAGACTGAGGTACCAGACTCCGCACAGGCCACAACAGACTGAGGTATCAGACTCCGAAAAGGCCCCACCATACTGAGCTACCAGACTCCGCACAGGCCACAACATACTGAGGTACCATACTTCGCGCATGCCACAACAGACTGAAGTACCAGACTCCACACAGGCCACACCAGACTGAAGTACCATACTCCGCACAGGCAACACCAGATTGAGGTACCAGACTCCGAACAGGCCACACCAGACTGAGGTACCAGACTCCGAACAGGCCACAACAGACTGAGGTATCAGACTCCGAAAAGGCCACACCATACTGAGGTGCCAGACTCCGCACACGCCACAACAAACTGATGTACCATACTCCGCACAGGCATAAACAGACTGAAGTACCAGACTCCGCCGGGCCACACCAGACTGAAGTACCAGACTCCGCACAGGCCACAACAGACTGAGGTATCAGACTCCGCACAGGTCACACCATACTGAGGTACCAGACTCCGCACAGGCCACAACAGACTGAGGTACCATTCTCCGCACAGGCCACAACATACTGAAGTACCTGACTCCGCACAGGCCACACCAGACTGAAGAACCAGACTCCGCACAGGCAACACCAGACTGAGGTACCAGACTCCGCAAAGGCCACAACAGACTGAGGTACCAGACTCCGCAAAGGCCACACAAGACTGAGGTACCAGATCCGCACAGGCAACACCAGACTGAGGTACTAGACTCCGCACATGCCACAACAGACTGAGGTACCAGACTCCGCACAGGCCATAACAGACTGAGATACCAGACACCGCACATGCCACAACAGACTGAGGTAGACTTCGCACAGGCCACAACAGACTGAGGTACCAGACTCCGCACAGGCCACAACAGACTGAGGTACCAGACTCTGCACAGGCCACACCAGACTGAGGTACCAGACTCCACACAGGCCACACCAGACTGAGGTACCAGATTACGAACAGGTCACACCAGACTGAGGTACCAAACTCCGCACAGGCCACACCAGACTGAGGTACCCGACTCCACACAGACCACTCCAGACTGAGGTACACGACTCCGCACAGGCCACAACAGACTGAGGTACTAGACTCCTCACATGCCACACATGACTGAGGTACCAGACTCCGCACAGGCCACACCAGACTGAGGTACCCGACTCCACACAGCCCACTCCAGACTGAGGTACACGACTCTGCACAGGCCACAACAGACTGAGGTACTAGACTCCACACATGTCACAACAGACTGAGGTACCAGACTCTGCACAGGCCACACCAGACTGAGGTACCAGACTCCACACAGGCCACACCAGACTGAGGTACCAGACTCCGAACAGGCCACACCAGACTGAGGTACCAGACTACGCACAGGCCACACCAGATTGAAGTACCATACTCCGCACAGGCAACACCAGATTGAGGTACCAGACTCCGAACAGGCCACACCAGACTGAGGTACCAGACTCCGAACAGGCCACAACAGACTGAGGTATCAGACTCCGAAAAGGCCACACCATACTGAGGTGCCAGACTCCGCACACGCCACAACAAACTGATGTACCATACTCCGCACAGGCATAAACAGACTGAAGTACCAGACTCCGCCGGGCCACACCAGACTGAAGTACCAGACTCCGCACAGGCCACAACAGACTGAGGTATCAGACTCCGCACAGGTCACACCATACTGAGGTACCAGACTCCGCACAGGCCACAACAGACTGAGGTACCATTCTCCGCACAGGCCACAAAAAAATGAAGTACCTGACTCCGCACAGGCCACACCAGACTGAAGAACCAGACTCCGCACAGGCAACACCAGACTGAGGTACCAGACTCCGCAAAGGCCACAACAGACTGAGGTACCAGACTCCGCAAAGGCCACACAAGACTGAGGTACCAGATCCGCACAGGCAACACCAGACTGAGGTACTAGACTCCGCACATGCCACAACAGACTGAGGTACCAGACTCCGCACAGGCCATAACAGACTGAGATACCAGACACCGCACATGCCACAACAGACTGAGGTAGACTTCGCACAGGCCACAACAGACTGAGGTACCAGACTCCGCACAGGCCACAACAGACTGAGGTACCAGACTCTGCACAGGCCACACCAGACTGAGGTACCAGACTCCACACAGGCCACACCAGACTGAGGTACCAGATTACGAACAGGTCACACCAGACTGAGGTACCAAACTCCGCACAGGCCACACCAGACTGAGGTACCCGACTCCACACAGACCACTCCAGACTGAGGTACACGACTCCGCACAGGCCACAACAGACTGAGGTACTAGACTCCTCACATGCCACACATGACTGAGGTACCAGACTCCGCACAGGCCACACCAGACTGAGGTACCCGACTCCACACAGACCACTCCAGACTGAGGTACACGACTCTGCACAGGCCACAACAGACTGAGGTACTAGACTCCACACATGTCACAACAGACTGAGGTACCAGACTCTGCACAGGCCACACCAGACTGAGGTACCAGACTCCACACAGGCCACACCAGACTGAGGTACCAGACTCCGAACAGGCCACACCAGACTGAGGTACCAGACTACGCACAGGCCACACCAGAATGAGGTACCAGACTCCGAACAGGCCACACCAGACTGAGGTACCAGACTCCGCACATGCCACACCAGACTTGAGGTTCCAGACTCCTCACAGGCTTTAACAGACGGAGGTACCAGACTCCACACATGCCATACCAGACTGAGGTAACATCTTCTGCACAGGCCACAACAGACTGAGGTACCAGACTCCACACAGGCCACACCAGACTGAAGTACCAGACTAAGCACAGGCCACACCAGACTGAAGTACCAGACTCCGCACAGGCCACAACAGACTGAGGTACCAGACTCCGCACAGGCCACAACAGACTGAGGTATCAGACTCCGAAAAGGCCCCACCATACTGAGCTACCAGACTCCGCACAGGCCACAACATACTGAGGTACCATACTCCGCGCATGCCACAACAGACTGAAGTACCAGACTCCACACAGGCCACACCAGACTGAAGTACCATACTCCGCACAGGCAACACCAGATTGAGGTACCAGACTCCGCAAAGGCCACAACAGATTGAGGTACCAGACTCCACACAGGCCACACCAGAATGAGGTACCAGACTCCGCACTGGCAACAACAGACTGAGGTACCAGACTCCGCAAAGGCCACACCAGACTGAGGTACCAGACTCCACACAGGTCCCACCAGACTGAGGTACCAGACTCCGCACAGGCATCACCAGACTGAGGTACCAGACTCCGCACATGCCACACCATACTTGAGGTTCCAGACTCCTCACATGCTTTAACAGACGGAGGTACCAGACTCCACACAGGCCACACCAGACTGAGGTACCAGACTCCGCACAGGCCACAACAGACTGAGGTACCAGACTCCACACAGGCCACACCAGACTGAAGTACCAGACTCCACACAGGCCACAACAGACTAAAGTACCAGACTCCGCACAGGCCACAACAGACTGAGGTATCAGACTCCGAAAAGGCCCCACCATACTGAGGTACCAGACTCCGCACAGGCCACAACAGACTGAGGTACCATACTTAGCACAGGCCACTCTAGACTGAGGTACCAGACTCCGCACAGGCCACAACAGACTTAGGTACCAGACTCCGCAAAGGCCACAAAAGACTGAGGTACTAGACTCCGCACAGGCCACACATGACTGAGGTACCAGACTCCGCACAGGCCACACCAGACTGAGGTACCAGATTCCGCACAGGCCACAACAGACTGAGGTACCAGACTCCGCACAGGCCACACCAGACTGAGGTACCAGACTCTGCACAGGCCACACCAGACTGAGGTACCAGACTCCACACAGGCCACACCAGACTGAGGTACCAGACTCCGAACATGCCACACCAGACTGAGGTACCAGACTCCGCACAGGCCACACCAGACTGAGGTACCTGACTCCACACAGGCCACACCAGACTGAGGTACCAGACTCCGCACAGGTCACACCATACTGAGGTACCAGACTCCGCACAGGCCACAACAGACTGAGGTACCATTCTCCGCACAGGCCACAATATACTGAAGTACCAGACTCCGCACAGGCCACACCAGACTGAAGAACCAGACTCCGCAAAGGCCACACAAGACTGAGGTACCAGATCCGCACAGGCAACACCAGACTGAGGTACTAGACTCCGCACATGCCACAACAGACTGAGGTACCAGACTCCGCACAGGCCACAACAGACTGAGATACCAGACACCGCACATGCCACAACAGACTGAGGTAGACTCCGCACAGGCCACAACAGACTGAGGTACCAGACTCCGCACAAGCCACAACAGACTGAGGTACCAGACTCCGCACAGGCCACACCAGACTGAGGTACCAGACTCCACACAGGCCACACCAGACTGAGGTACCAGATTCCGAACAGCTCACAAAAGACTGAGGTAGCAAACTCCGCACAGGCCACACCAGACTGAGGTACCCGACTCCACACAGACCACTCCAGACTGAGGTACACGACTCCGCACAGGCCACAACAGACTGAGGTACTAGACTCCTCACATGCCACACATGACCGAGGTAGCAGACTCCGCACAGGCCACACCAGACTGAGATACCCGACTCCACACAGACCACTCCAGACTGAGGTACACGACTCCGCACAGGCTTTAACAGACGGAGGTACCAGACTCCACACATGCCATACCAGACTGAGGTAACATCTTCTGCACAGGCCACAACAGACTGAGGTACCAGACTCCACACAGGCCACACCAGACTGAAGTACCAGACTAAGCACAGGCCACACCAGACTGAAGTACCAGACTCCGCACAGGCCACAACAGACTGAGGTACCAGACTCCGCACAGGCCACAACAGACTGAGGTATCAGACTCCGAAAAGGCCTCACCATACTGAGCTACCAGACTCCGCACAGGCCACAACATACTGAGGTACCATACTCCGCGCATGCCACAACAGACTGAAGTACCAGACTCCACACAGGCCACACCAGACTGAAGTACCATACTCCGCACAGGCAACACCAGATTGAGGTACCAGACTCTGCAAGGGCCACAACAGATTGAGGTACCAGACTCCACACAGGCCACACCAGAATGAGGTACCAGACTCCGCACTGGCAACAACAGACTGAGGTACCAGACTCCGCAAAGGCCACACCAGACTGAGGTACCAGACTCCACACAGGTCCCACCAGACTGAGGTACCAGACTCCGCACAGGCCACACCAGACTGAGGTACCAGACTCCGCACATGCCACACCATACTTGAGGTTCCAGACTCCTCACAGGCTTCAACAGACGGAGGTACCAGACTCCACACAGGCCACACCAGACTGAGGTACCAGACTCCGCACAGGCCACAACATACTGAGGTACCAGACTCCACACAGGCCACACCAGACTGAAGTACCAGACTCCACACAGGCCACAACAGACTAAAGTACCAGACTCCGCACAGGCCACAACAGACTGAGGTATCAGACTCCGAAAAGGCCCCACCATACTGAGGTACCAGACTCCGCACAGGCCACAACAGACTGAGGTACCAGACTCCGCACAGGCCACAACAGACTTAGGTACCAGACTCCGCAAAGGCCACAAAAGACTGAGGTACCAGACTCCGCACAGGCCACACATGACTGAAGAACCAGACTCCGCACAGGCAACACCAGA
Source organism: Ariolimax columbianus (assembly GCA_036924085.1). Classification (NCBI taxonomy): domain Eukaryota; kingdom Metazoa; phylum Mollusca; class Gastropoda; order Stylommatophora; family Arionidae; genus Ariolimax; species Ariolimax columbianus. Next base: position 3,907,096 of record JAVGWX010000004.1, on the reverse strand, counting down.
CTGAGGTACCAGACTCCGCAAAGGCCACAACAGACTGAGGTACCAGACTCCGCAAAGGCCACACAAGACTGAGGTACCAGATCCGCACAGGCAACACCAGACTGAGGTACTAGACTCCGCACATGCCACAACAGACAGAGGTACCAGACTCAGCACAGGCCATAACAGACTGAGATACCAGACACCGCACATGCCACAACAGACTGAGGTAGACTCCGCACAGGCCACAACAGACTGAGGTACCAGACTCCGCACAGGATACAACAGACTGAGGTACCAGACTCTGCACAGGCCACACCAGACTGAGGTACCAGACTCCACACAGGCCACACCAGACTGAGGTACCAGATTCCGAACAGGTCACACCAGACTGAAGTACCAAACTCCGCACAGGCCACACCAGACTGAGGTACCCGACTCCACACAGACCACTCCAGACTGAGGTACACGACTCCGCACAGGCCACAACAGACTGAGGTACTAGACTCCTCACATGCCACACATGACTGAGGTACCAGACTCCGCACAGGCCACACCAGACTGAGGTACCCGACTCCACACAGACCACTCCTGACTGAGGTACACGACTCCGCACAGGCCACAACAGACTGAGGTACTAGACTCCACACATGTCACAACAGACTGAGGTACCAGACTCTGCACAGGCCACACCAGACTGAGGTACCAGACTCCACACAGGCCACACCAGACTGAGGTACCAGACTCCGAAAAGGCCACACCAGACTGAGGTACCAGACTACGCACAGGCCACACCAGAATGAGGTACCAGACTCCGAACAGGCCACACCAGACTGAGGTACCAGACTCCGCACATGCCACACCAGACTTGAGGTTCCAGACTCCTCACAGGCTTTAACAGACGGAGGTACCAGACTCCACACATGCCATACCAGACTGAGGTAACATCTTCTGCACAGGCCACAACAGACTGAGGTACCAGACTCCACACAGGCCACACCAGACTGAAGTACCAGACTAAGCACAGGCCACACCAGACTGAAGTACCAGACTCCGCACAGGCCACAACAGACTGAGGTACCAGACTCCGCACAGGCCACAACAGACTGAGGTATCAGACTCCGAAAAGGCCTCACCATACTGAGCTACCAGACTCCGCACAGGCCACAACATACTGAGGTACCATACTCCGCGCATGCCACAACAGACTGAAGTACCAGACTCCACACAGGCCACACCAGACTGAAGTACCATACTCCGCACAGGCAACACCAGATTGAGGTACCAGACTCCGCAAAGGCCACAACAGATTGAGGTACCAGACTCCACACAGGCCACACCAGAATGAGGTACCAGACTCCGCACTGGCAACAACAGACTGAGGTACCAGACTCCGCAAAGGCTACACCAGACTGAGGTACCAGACTCCACACAGGTCCCACCAGACTGAGGTACCAGACTCCGCACAGGCCACACCAGACTGAGGTACCAGACTCCGCACATGCCACACCATACTTGAGGTTCCAGACTCCTCACAGGCTTCAACAGACGGAGGTACCAGACTCCACACAGGCCACACCAGACTGAGGTACCAGACTCCGCACAGGCCACAACATACTGAGGTACCAGACTCCACACAGGCCACACCAGACTGAAGTACCAGACTCCACACAGGCCACAACAGACTAAAGTACCAGACTCCGCACAGGCCACAACAGACTGAGGTATCAGACTCCGAAAAGGCCCCACCATACTGAGGTACCAGACTCCGCACAGGCCACAACAGACTGAGGTACCAGACTCCGCACAGGCCACAACAGACTTAGGTACCAGACTCCGCAAAGGCCACAAAAGACTGAGGTACCAGACTCCGCACAGGCCACACATGACTGAGGTACCAGACTCCGCACAGGCCACACCAGACTGAGGTACCAGACTCCGCACAGGCCACAACAGACTGAGGTACCAGACTCCGCACAGGCAACACCAGACTGAGGTACCAGACTCCGCAAAGGCCACACCAGACTGAGGTACCAGACTCCGCAAAGGCCACACAAGACTGAGGTACCAGATCCGCACAGGCAACACCAGACTGAGGTACTAGACTCCGCACATGCCACAACAGACTGAGGTACCAGACTCCGCACAGGCCACAACAGACTGAGATACCAGACACCGCACATGCCACAACAGACTGAGGTATACTCCGCACAGGCCACAACAGACTGAGGTACCAGACTCCGCACAAGCCACAACAGACTGAGGTACCAGACTCTGCACAGGCCACACCAGACTGAGGTACCAGACTCCACACAGGCCAAACCAGACTGAGGTACCAGATTCCGAACAGCTCACACCAGACTGAGGTAGCAAACTCCGCACAGGCCACATCAGACTGAGGTACCCGACTCCACACAGACCACTCCAGACTGAGGTACACGACTCCGCACAGGCCACAACAGACTGAGGTACTAGACTCCTCACATGCCACACATGACCGAGGTACCAGACTCCGCACAGGCCACACCAGACTGAGGTACCCGACTCCACACATACCACTCCAGACTGAGGTACACGACTCCGCACAGGCCACAACAGACTGAGGTACTAGACTCCACACATGTCACAACAGACTGAGGTACCAGACTCTGCACAGGCCACACCAGACTGAGGTACCAGACTCCACACAGGCCACACCAGACTGAGGTACCAGACTCCGAACAGGCCACACCAGACTGAGGTACCAGACTACGCACAGGCCACACCAGACTGAGGTACCAGACTCCGAACAGGCCACACCAGACTGAGGTACCAGACTCCGCACATGCCACACCAGACTTGAGGTTCCAGACTCCTCACAGGCTTCAACAGACGGAGGTACCAGACTCCACACATGCCATACCAGACTGAGGTAACATCTTCTGCACAGGCCACAACAGACTGAGGTACCAGACTCCACACAGGCCACACCAGACTGAAGTACCAGACTAAGCACAGGCCACACCAGACTGAAGTACCAGACTCCGCACAGGCCACAATAGACTGAGGTACCAGACTCCGCACAGGCCACAACAGACTGAGGTATCAGACTCCGAAAAGGCCCCACCATACTGAGCTACCAGACTCCGCACAGGCCACAACATACTGAGGTACCATACTCCGCGCATGACTCAACAGACTGAAGTACCAGACTCCGCACAGGCCACACCAGACTGAAGTACCATACTCCGCACAGGCAACACCAGATTGAGGTACCAGACTCCGCAAAGGCCACAACAGATTGAGGTACCAGACTCCACACAGGCCACACCAGAATGAGGTACCAGACTCCGCACTGGCCACAACAGACTGAGGTACCAGACTCCGCAAAGGCCACACCAGACTGAGGTACCAGACTCCACACAGGCCCCACCAGACTGAGGTACCAGACTCCGCACAGGCCACACCAGACTGAGGTACCAGACTCCGCACATGCCACACCATACTTGAGGTTCCAGACTCCTCACAGGCTTCAACAGACGGAGGTACCAGACTCCACACAGGCCACACCAGACTGAGGTACCAGAATCCGCACAGGCTACAACAGACTGAGGTACCAGACTCCACACAGGCCACACCAGACTGAAGTACCAGACTCCACACAGGCCACAACAGACTGAAGTACCAGACTCCGCACAGGCCACAACAGACTGAGGTATCAGACTCCGAAAAGGCCCCACCATACTGAGGTACCAGACTCCGCACAGGCCACAACAGACTGAGGTACCATACTTAGCACAGGCCACTCCAGACTGAGGTACCAGACTCCGCACAGGCCACAACAGACTTAGGTACCAGACTCCGCAAAGGCCACAAAAGACTGAGGTACCAGACTCCGCACAGGCCACACATGACTGAGGTACCAGACTCCGCACAGGCCACACCAGACTGAGGTACCAGACTCCGCACAGGCCACAACAGACTGAGGTACCAGACTCCGCACAGGCCACACCAGACTGAGGTACCAGACTCCGAACATGCCACACCAGACTGAGGTACCAGACTCCGCACAGGCCACACCAGACTGAGGTACCTGACTCCACACAGGCCACACCAGACTGAGGTACCAGACTCCACACAGGCCACACCAGACTGAGGTACCTGACTCCGAACAGGCCACACCAGACTGAGGTACCAGACTCCGCACAGGCCACACCAGACTGAGGTACCTGACTCCACACAGGCCACACCAGACTGAGGTACCAGACTCCGCACAGGCCACACTAGACTGAGGTATCAGATTCCGCACAGGCCACAACAGACTGAGGCACCAGACTCCGCACAGGCCACACCAGACTAAGGTACCAGACTCCGCAAAGGCCACACCAGACTTGAGGTTCCAGACTCCTCACAGGCTTCAACAGAAGGAGGTACCAGAGTCAACACAGGCCACACCAGACTGAGGTGCCATACTCCGCATAGGCCACAACAGACTGAAGTACCAGACTCCACACAGGCCACACCAGACTGAGGTACCAGACTCCGCACAGGCCACAACAGACTGAGGTACCAGATTCCGCACAGGCCACACCAGACCGAGGTACCATATTCCGCACAGGCTACACCAGACTGATGTACCAGACTCCGCACAGGCCACAACAGACTGAGGTACCAGACTCCACACAGGCCACACCAGACTGAAGTACCAGACTAAGCACAGGCCACACCTAACTGAAGTACCAGACTCCGCACAGGCCACAACAGACTGAGGTACCAGACTCCGAACAGGCCACAACAGACTGAGGTATCAGACTCCGAAAAGGCCCCACCATACTGAGCTATCAGACTCCGCACAGGCCACAACAGACTGAAGTAACATACTCCGCAAAGGCCACACCAGACTGAAGTACCATACTCCGCACAGGCAACACCAGATTGAGGTACCAGACTCCGCAAAGGCCTCAACAGACTGAGGTACCAGACTCACACAGGCCACACCAGAATGAGGTACCAGACTCCGCACTGGCCACAACAGACTGAGGTACCAGACTCCGCACAGGCCACACCAGACTGAGGTACCAGACCCCGCAGAGGCCACACCAGACTGAGGTACCAGACTCCGCACATGCCACACCATACTTGAGGTTCCAGACTCCTCACAGGCTTCAACAGACGGAGGTACCAGACTCCACACAGGCCACACCAGACTGAGGTACCAGAATCCGCACAGGCTACAACAGACTGAGGTACCAGACTCCACACAGGCCACACCAGACTGAAGTACCAGACTCCACACAGGCCACAACAGACTGAAGTACCAGACTCCGCACAGGCCACAACAGACTGAGGTATCAGACTCCGAAAAGGCCCCACCATACTGAGGTACCAGACTGCGCACAGGCCACAACAGACTGAGGTACCATACTTAGCACAGGCCACTCCAGACTGAGGTACCAGACTCCGCACAGGCCACAACAGACTTAGGTACCAGACTCCGCAAAGGCCACAAAAGACTGAGGTACCAGACTCCGCACAGGCCACACATGACTGAGGTACCAGACTCCGCACAGGCCACACCAGACTGAGGTACCAGACTCCGCACAGGCCACAACAGACTGAGGTACCAGACTCCGCACAGGCCACAACAGACTGAGGTACCAGACTCCGCACAGGCCACACCAGACTGAGGTACCAGACTCTGCACAGGCCACACCAGACTGAGGTACCAGACTCCACACAGGTTACACCAGACTGAGGTACCAGACTCCGAACATGCCACACCAGACTGAGGTACCAGACTCCGCACAGGCCACACCAGACTGAGGTACCTGACTCCACACAGGCCACACCAGACTGAGGTACCAGACTCCACACAGGCCACACCAGACTGAGGTACCTGACTCCGAACAGGCCACACCAGACTGAGGTACCAGACTCCGCACAGGCCACACCAGACTGAGGTACCTGACTCCACACAGGCCACACCAGACTGAGGTACCAGACTCCGCACAGGCCACACTAGACTGAGGTATCAGATTCCGCACAGGCCACAACAGACTGAGGCACCAGACTCCGCACAGGCCACACCAGACTAAGGTACCAGACTCCGCAAAGGCCACACCAGACTTGAGGTTCCAGACTCCTCACAGGCTTCAACAGAAGGAGGTACCAGAGTCAACACAGGCCACACCAGACTGAGGTGCCATACTCCGCATAGGCCACAACAGACTGAAGTACCAGACTCCACACAGGCCACACCAGACTGAGGTACCAGACTCCGCACAGGCCACAACAGACTGAGGTACCAGATTCCGCACAGGCCACACCAGACCGAGGTACCAGACTCCGCACAGGCTACACCAGACTGATGTACCAGACTCCGCACAGGCCACAACAGACTGAGGTACCAGACTCCACACAGGCCACACCAGACTGAAGTACCAGACTAAGCACAGGCCACACCTAACTGAAGTACCAGACTCCGCACAGGCCACAACAGACTGAGGTACCAGACTCCGCACAGGCCACAACAGACTGAGGTATCAGACTCCGAAAAGGCCCCACCATACTGAGCTATCAGACTCCGCGCAGGCCACAACAGACTGAAGTAACATACTCCGCACAGGCCACACCAGACTGAAGTACCATACTCCGCACAGGCAACACCAGATTGAGGTACCAGACTCCGCAAAGGCCACAACAGACTGAGGTACCAGACTCACACAGGCCACACCAGAATGAGGTACCAGACTCCGCACTGGCCACAACAGACTGAGGTACCAGACTCCGCACAGGCCACACCAGACTGAGGTACCAGACTCCACACAGGCCCTACCAGACTGAGGTACCATACTCCGCACAGGCCACACCAGACTGAGGTACCAGACTCCGCACATGCCACACCATACTTGAGGTTCTAGACTCCTCACAGGCTTCAACAGACGGAGGTACCAGACTCCACACAGGCCACACCAGACTGAGGTACCAGTCTCCGCACAGGCCACAACAGACTGAGGTACAAGACTCCTCACAGGCTTAAACAGACGGAGGTACCAGACTCCACACAGGCCACACCAGACTGAGGTACCAGACTCCACACAGGCCCTACCAGACTGAGGTACCATACTCCGCACAGGCCACACCAGACTGAGGTACCAGACTCCGCACATGCCACACCATACTTGAGGTTCTAGACTCCTCACAGGCTTCAACAGACGGAGGTACCAGACTCCACACAGGCCACACCAGACGAAGGTACTAGACTCCGCACAGGCCACAACAGACTGAGGTACCAGACTCCGCACAAGCCACACCAGACTGAGGTACCAGACTCCGCACAGGCCACAACAGACTGAGGTACCAGACTCCGCACAGGCCACAACAGACTGAGGTACCAGACTCCACACAGGTCACACCAGACTGAGGTACCAGACTCCGCACAGGCCACAACAGACTGAGGTACCAGACTCCGCACAGGCCACACCAGACTGAGGTACCAGACTCCGCACATGCCACACCAGACTAAGGTACCAGACTCCGCACATGCCACTACAGACTGAGGTACCAGACTCCGCACAGGCCACACCAGACTGAAGTACCAGACTCAGCACAGGCCACAGCAGACTGAAGTACCAGACTCCGCACAGGCCACACCAGACTGAGGTACCAGACTCCGCATAGGCCACAACAGACTGAGGTACCAGATTCCGCACAGGCCACACCAGACTGAGGTACCAGACTCTGCACAGGCCACACCAGACTGATGTACCAGACTCCGCACAGGCCACACCAGACTTAGGTACCAGACTCCGCACAGGCCACAACAGACGAAGGTACTAGACTCCGCACAGGCCACAACAGACTGAGGTACCAGACTCCACACAAGCCACACTAGACTGAGATACCAGACTCCGCAAATGCCACACCAGACTGAGGTACCAGATCCGCACAGGCAACACCAGACTGAGGTACTAGACTATGCACATGTGACAACAGACTGAGGTACCAGACTCCGCACAGGCCACAACAGACTGAGATACCAGACACCGCACATGCCACAACAGACTTAGGTAGACTCCGCACAGGCCACAACAGACTAAGGTACCAGACTCCGCACAGGCCACACAAGACTGAGGTACACGACTCCGCACAGGCCACACCAGAATGAGGTACCAGACTCCGCACAGGCCACAACAGACTGAGGTTCAAGACTCCACACAGGCTACACAAGACTGAGGTACCAGATTCCGCACAGGCCACACCAGATTGAGGTATCAGAATCCGCACATGCCACACCAGACTGAGGTACCAGACTCCGCACAGGCCACAACAGAGTGAGGTACAAGACTCCTCACAGGCTTAAACAGACGGAGGTACCAGACTCCACACAGGCCACACCAGACTGAGGTACCAGACTCCGCACAGGCCACAACAGACTGAGGTACCAGACTACATACAGGCCATGCCAGATTGAGGTACCAGACTCCGCAAAGGCCACAACAGACTGAGGTACCAGACTCACACAGGCCACACCAGAATGAGGTACCAGACTCCGCACTGGCCACAACAGACTGAGGTACCAGACTCCGCACAGGCCACACCAGACTGAGGTACCAGACTCCACACAGGCCCTACCAGACTGAGGTACCATACTCCGCACAGGCCACACCAGACTGAGGTACCAGACTCCGCACATGCCACACCATACTTGAGGTTCTAGACTCCTCACAGGCTTCAACAGACGGAGGTACCAGACTCCACACAGGCCACACCAGACTGAGGTACCAGTCTCCGCACAGGCCACAACAGACTGAGGTACAAGACTCCTCACAGGCTTAAACAGACGGAGGTACCAGACTCCACACAGGCCACACCAGACTGAGGTACCAGACTCCACACAGGCCCTACCAGACTGAGGTACCATACTCCGCACAGGCCACACCAGACTGAGGTACCAGACTCCGCACATGCCACACCATACTTGAGGTTCTAGACTCCTCACAGGCTTCAACAGACGGAGGTACCAGACTCCACACAGGCCACACCAGACTGAGGTACCAGTCTCCGCACAGGCCACAACAGACTGAGGTACAAGACTCCTCACAGGCTTAAACAGACGGAGGTACCAGACTCCACACAGGCCACACCAGACGAAGGTACTAGACTCCGCACAGGCCACAACAGACTGAGGTACCAGACTCCGCACAAGCCACACCAGACTGAGGTACCAGACTCCACACAGGCCACAACAGACTGAGGTACCAGACTCCGCACAGGCCACAACAGACTGAGGTACCAGACTCCACACAGGCCACACCAGACTGAGGTACCAGACTCCGCACAGGCCACAACAGACTGAGGTACCAGACTCCGCACAGGCCACACCAGACTGAGGTACCAGACTCCGCACATGCCACACCAGACTAAGGTACCAGACTCCGCACATGCCACTACAGACTGAGGTACCAGACTCCGCACAGGCCACACCAGACTGAAGTACCAGACTCAGCACAGGCCACAGCAGACTGAAGTACCAGACTCCGCACAGGCCACACCAGACTGAGGTACCAGACTCCGCACAGGCCACAACAGACTGAGGTACCAGATTCCGCACAGGCCACACCAGACTGAGGTACCAGACTCTGCACAGGCCACACCAGACTGATGTACCAGACTCCGCACAGGCCACACCAGACTTAGGTACCAGACTCCGCACAGGCCACAACAGACGAAGGTACTAGACTCCGCACAGGCCACAACAGACTGAGGTACCAGACTCCACACAAGCCACACTAGACTGAGATACCAGACTCCGCAAATGCCACACCAGACTGAGGTACCAGATCCGCACAGGCAACACCAGACTGAGGTACTAGACTATGCACATGTGACAACAGACTGAGGTACCAGGCTCCGCACAGGCCACAACAGACTGAGATACCAGACACCGCACATGCCACAACAGACTTAGGTAGACTCCGCACAGGCCACAACAGACTAAGGTACCAGACTCCGCACAGGCCACACAAGACTGAGGTACACGACTCCGCACAGGCCACACCAGAATGAGGTACCAGACTCCGCACAGGCCACAACAGACTGAGGTTCAAGACTCCACACAGGCTACACAAGACTGAGGTACCAGATTCCGCACAGGCCACACCAGATTGAGGTATCAGAATCCGCACATGCCACACCAGACTGAGGTACCAGACTCCGCACAGGCCACAACAGAGTGAGGTACAAGACTCCTCACAGGCTTAAACAGACGGAGGTACCAGACTCCACACAGGCCACACCAGACTGAGGTACCAGACTCCGCACAGGCCACAACAGACTGAGGTACCAGACTACATACAGGCCATGCCAGATTGAAGTACCAGACTCCACACAGGCCACAACAGACTGAAGTACCAGACTCCGCACAGGCCACAACAGACTGAGGTATCAGACTCCGAAAAGGCCCCACCATACTGAGGTACTAGACTCCGCACAGGCCACAACAGATTGCGGTACCAGACTCCGCACAGGCCACACCAGACGAAGGTACTAGACTCCGCACAGGCCACAACAGACTGAGGTACCAGACTCCGCACAGGCCACAACAGACTGAGGTACCAGACTCCGCACAGGCCACAACAGACTGAGGTACCAGACTCCACACAGGCCACACCAGACTGAGGTACCAGACTCCGCACAGGCCACAACAGACTGAGGTACCAGACTCCGCACAGGCCACACCAGACTGAGGTACCAGACTCCGCACATGCCACACCAGACTAAGGTACCAGACTCCGCACATGCCACTACAGACTGAGGTACCAGACTCCGCACAGGCCACACCAGACTGAAGTACCAGACTCAGCACAGGCCACAGCAGACTGAAGTACCAGACTCCGCACATGCCACACCAGACTGAGGTACCAGACTCCGCACAGGCCACAACAGACTGAGGTACCAGATTCCGCACAGGCCACACCAGACTGAGGTACCAGACTCTGCACAGGCCACACCAGACTGATGTATCAGACTCCGCACAGGCCACGCCAGACTTAGGTACCAGACTCCGCACAGGCCACAACAGACGAAGGTACTAGACTCCGCACAGGCCACAACAGACTGAGGTACCAGACTCCGCACAAGCCACACTAGACTGAGATACCAGACTCCGCAAATGCCACACCAGACTGAGGTACCAGATCCACACAGGCAACACCAGACTGAGGTACTAGACTATGCACATGCCACAACAGACTGAGGTACCAGACTCCGCACAGGTCACACCAGACTGAGGTACACGACTCCGCACAGGCCACACCAGAATGAGGTACCAGACTCCGCACAGGCCACAACAGACTGAGGTTCAAGACTCCACACAGGCTACACAAGACTGAGGTACCAGATTCCGCACAGGCTACACCAGATTGAGGTATCAGACTCCGCACATGCCACACCAGACTGAGGTACCAGACTCCGCACAGTCCACAACAGACATAGGCACCAGACTCCGCTAAGGCCACACATGACTGAGGTACCAGACTCCGCACAGGCCACACCAGACTGAGGTACCAGAATCCGCACAGGCCACAACAGACTGAGGTACCAGACTTCGCACAGGCCACACCAAACTGAGGTACCAGACTCCGCACAGGCCACAACAGACTGAGATACCAGACTCCACACAGGCCACACCATACGGAGGTACCAGACTCCGAACAGGCCACACCAGACTGAGGTACCAGACTCCGAACAGGCCACAACAGACTGAGGTATCAGACTCCGAAAAGGCCACACCATACTGAGGTGCCAGACTCCGCACACGCCACAACAATATGATGTAGCATACTCCGCACAGGCATAAACAGACTGAAGTACCAGACTCCTCCGGGCCACACCAGACTGAAGTACCAGACTCCGCACAGGCCACAACAGACTGAGGTATCAGACTCCGCACAGGTCACAACATACTGAGGTACCAGACTCCGCACAGGCCACAACAGACTGAGGTACCATTCTCCGCACAGGCCACAACATACTGAAGTACCAGACTCCGCACAGGCCACACCAGACTGAAGTACCAGACTCCGCACAGGCAACACCAGACTGAGGTACTAGACTCCGCAAAGGCCACAACAGACTGAGGTACCAGACTCCGCAAAGGCCACACAAGACTGAGGTACCAGATCCGCACAGGCAACACCAGACTGATGTACTAGACTCCGCACATGCCACAACAGACTGAGGTACCAGACTCCGCACAGGCCACAACAGACTGAGGTACCAGACTCTGCACAGGCCACACCAGACTGAGGTACCAAACTCCGCACATGCCACACCAGACTGAGGTACCCGACTCCACACAGACTACTCCAGACTGAGGTACACGACTCCGCACAGGCCACAACAGACTAAGGTACTAGACTCCTCACAGGCCACACATGACTGAGGTACCAGACTCCGCACAGGCCACACCAGACTGAGGTACCCGACTCCACACAGACCACTCCAGACTGAGATACACGACTCCGCACAGGCCACAACAGACTGAGGTACTAGACTCCACACATGTCACAACAGACTGAGGTACCAGACTCTGCACAGGCCACACCAGACTGCGGTACCAGACTCCACACAGGCCACACCAGACTGAGGTACCAGACTCCGAACAGGCCACACCAGACTTAGGTACCAGACTACGCACAGGCCACACCAGACTGAGGTACCAGACTCCGAACAGGCCACACCAGACTGAGGTACCCGACTCCACACAGACCACTCCAGACTGAGATACACGACTCCGCACAGGCCACACCAGACTGAGGTACCAGACTCCGAACAGGCCACAACAGACTGAGGTACCAGACTCCGCACATGCCACACCAGACTTGAGGTTCCAGACTCCTCACAGGCTTTAACAGACGGAGGTACCAGACTCCACACAGGCCACACCAGACTGAAGTACCAGACTAAGCACAGGCCACACCAGACTGAAGTACCAGACTCCGCACAGCCCACAACAGACTGAGGTACCAGACTCCGCACAGGCCACAACAGACTGAGGTATCAGACTCCGAAAAGGCCCCACCATACTGAGCTACCAGACTCCGCGCAGGCCACAACATACTGAGGTACCATACTCCGCGCATGCCACAACAGACTGAAGTACCAGACTCCGCACAGGCCACACCAGACTGAAGTACCATACTCCGCAAAGGCCACAACAGATTGAGGTACCAGACTCCACACAGGCCACACCAGAATGAGGTACCAGACTCCGCACTGGCCACAACAGACTGAGGTACCAGACTCCGCAAAGGCCACACCAGACTGAGGTACCAGACTCCACACAGGCCCCACCAGACTGAGGTACCAGACTCCGCACAGGCCACACTAGACTGAGGTACCAGCCTCCGCACATGCATCACCATACTTGAGGTTCCAGACTCCTCACAGGCTTCAACAGACGGAGGTACCAGACTCCACACAGGACACACCAGACTGAGGTACCAGACTCCGCACAGGCCACAACAGACTGAGGTACCAGACTCCACACAGGCCACACCAGACTGAAGTACCAGACTCCACACAAACCACAACAGACTGAAGTACCAGACTCCGCACAGGCCACAACAGACTGAGGTATCAGACTCCGAAAAGGCCCCACCATACTGAGGTACCAGACTCCGCACAGGCAACAACAGACTGAGGTACCAGACTCCGCACAGGCCACAACAGACTTAGGTACCGGACTCCGCAAAGGCCACAAAAGACGGAGGTACCAGACTCCGCACAGGCCACACATGACTGAGGTACCAGACTCAGCACAAGCCACACCAGACCGAGGTACCAGACTCCGCACAGGCCACAACAGACTGAGGTACCAGACTCCGCACAGGCCACACCAGACTGAGGTACCAGACTCTGCACAGGCCACACCAGACTGAGGTACCAGACTCCACACAGGCCACACCAGACTGAGGTACCAGACTCCACACAGGCCACACCAGACTGAGGTACCAGACTCCGCACAGGCCACAACAGACTGAGGTACAAGACTCCATACAGGCCACACCAGACTGAAGTACCAGACTCCACACAGGCCACAACAGACTGAAGTACCAGACTCCGCACAAGCCACAACAGACTGAGGTATCAGACTCCGAAAAGGCCCCACCATACTGAGGTACCAGACTCCGCACAGGCCACAACAGATTGAGGTACCAGACTCCGCACAGGCCACACCAGACGAAGGTACTAGACTCCGCACAGGCCACAACAGACTGAGGTACCAGACTCCGCACAGGCCACAACAGACTGATGTACCAGACTCCGCACAGGCCACACCAGACTGAGGTACCAGACTCCGCACAGGCCACAACAGACTGAGGTACCAGACTCCGCACAGGCCACACCAGACTGAGGTACCAGACTCCGCACATGCCACACCAGACTAAGGTACCAGACTCCGCACATGCCACTACAGACTGAGGTACCAGACTCCGCACAGGCCACACCAGACTGAAGTACCAGACTCAGCACAGGCCACAGCAGACTGAAGTACCAGACTCCGCACAGGCCACACCAGACTGAGGTACCAGACTCCACACAGGCTACACAAGACTGAGGTACCAGATTCCGCACAGGCTACACCAGATTGAGGTATCAGACTCCGCACATGCCACACCAGACTGAGGTACCAGACTCCGCACAGTCCACAACAGACTGAGGCACCAGACTCCGCTAAGGCCACACATGACTGAGGTACCAGACTCCGCACAGGCCACACCAGACTGAGGTACCAGAATCCGCACAGGCCACAACAGACTGAGGTACCAGAATTCGCACAGGCCACACCAAACTGAGGTACCAGACTCCGCACAGGCCACAACAGACTGAGATACCAGACTCCACACAGGCCACACCATACTGAGGTACCAGACTCCGAACAGGCCACACCAGACTGAGGTACCAGACTCCGAACAGGCCACAACAGACTGAGGTATCAGACTCCGAAAAGGCCACACCATACTGAGGTGCCAGACTCCACACACGCCACAACAAACTGATGTACCATACTCCGCACAGGCATAAACAGACTGAAGTACCAGACTCCG
This sequence comes from Ariolimax columbianus, assembly GCA_036924085.1. Classification (NCBI taxonomy): domain Eukaryota; kingdom Metazoa; phylum Mollusca; class Gastropoda; order Stylommatophora; family Arionidae; genus Ariolimax; species Ariolimax columbianus. The sequence goes on along the minus strand of JAVGWX010000004.1, from coordinate 3,892,025 downwards.
CCGGGCCACACCAGACTGAAGTACCAGACTCCGCACAGGCCACAACAGACTGAGGTATCAGACTCCGCACAGGTCACACCATACTGAGGTACCAGACTCCGCACAGGCCACAACAGACTGAGGTACCATTCTCCGCACAGGCCACAACATACTGAAGTACCAGACTCCGCACAGGCCACACCAGACTGAAGTACCAGACTCCGCACAGGCAACACCAGACTGAGGTACTAGACTCCGCAAAGGCCACAACAGACTGAGGTACCAGACTCCGCAAAGGCCACACAAGACTGAGGTACCAGATCCGCACAGGCAACACCAGACTGATGTACTAGACTCCGCACATGCCACAACAGACTGAGGTACCAGACTCCGCACAGGCCACAACAGACTGAGGTAGACTCCGCACAGGCCACAACAGACTGAGGTACCAGACTCTGCACAGGCCACACCAGACTGAGGTACCAAACTCCGCACAGGCCACACCAGACTGAGGTACCCGACTCCACACAGACTACTCCAGACTGAGGTACACGACTCCGCACAGGCCACAACAGACTAAGGTACTAGACTCCTCACAGGCCACACATGACTGAGGTACCAGACTCCGCACAGGCCACACCAGACTGAGGTACCCGACTCCACACAGACCACTCCAGACTGAGATACACGACTCCGCACAGGCCACAACAGACGGAGGTACTAGACTCCACACATGTCACAACAGACTGAGGTACCAGACTCTGCACAGGCCACACCAGACTGCGGTACCAGACTCCACACAGGCCACACCAGACTGAGGTACCAGACTCCGAACAGGCCACACCAGACTGAGGTACCAGACTACGCACAGGCCACACCAGATTGAGGTACCAGACTCCGAACAGGCCACACCAGACTGAGGTACCAGACTCCGCACATGCCACACCAGACTTGAGGTTCCAGACTCCTCACAGGCTTCAACAGACGGAGGTACCAGACTCCACACATGCCATACCAGACTGAGGTAACATCTTCTGCACAGGCCACAACAGACTGAGGTACCAGACTCCACACAGGCCACACCAGACTGAAGTACCAGACTAAGCACAGGCCACACCAGACTGAAGTACCAGACTCCGCACAGCCCACAACAGACTGAGGTACCAGACTCCACACAGGCCACAACAGACTGAGGTATCAGACTCCGAAAAGGCCCCACCATACTGAGCTACCAGACTCCGCGCAGGCCACAACATACTGAGGTACCATACTCTGCGCATGCCACAACAGACTGAAGTACCAGACTCCGCACAGGCCACACCAGACTGAAGTACCATACTCCGCAAAGGCCACAACAGATTGAGGTACCAGACTCCACACAGGCCACATCAGACTGAGGTACCAGACTCCGCACAGGCCACAACAGACTGAGGTACAAGACTCCATACAGGCCACACCAGACTGAAGTACCAGACTCCACACAGGCCACAACAGACTGAAGTACCAGACTCCGCACAAGCCACAACAGACTGAGGTATCAGACTCCGAAAAGGCCCCACCATACTGAGGTACCAGACTCCGCACAGGCCACAACAGACTGAGGTACCAGACTCCGCACAGGCCACAACAGACTGAGGTACCATACTCCGCACAGGCCACACCAGACTGAGGTACCAGACTCCGCACAGGCCACAACAGACTGAGGTACCAGACTCCGCACAGGCCACACCAGACTGAGGTACCAGACTCCGCACATGCCACACCAGACTAAGGTACCAGACTCCGCACATGCCACTACAGACTGAGGTACCAGACTCCGCACAGGCCACACCAGACTGAAGTACCAGACTCAGCACAGGCCACAGCAGACTGAAGTACCAGACTCCGCACAGGCCACACCAGACTGAGGTACCAGACTCCACACAGGCTACACAAGACTGAGGTACCAGATTCCGCACAGGCTACACCAGATTGAGGTATCAGACTCCGCACATGCCACACCAGACTGAGGTACCAGACTCCGCACAGTCCACAACAGACTGAGGCACCAGACTCCGCTAAGGCCGCACATGACTGAGGTACCAGACTCCGCACAGGCCACACCAGACTGAGGTACCAGAATCCGCACAGGCCACAACAGACTGAGGTACCAGACTTCGCACAGGCCACACCAAACTGAGGTACCAGACTCCGCACAGGCCACAACAGATTGAGATACCAGACTCCACACAGGCCACACCATACTGAGGTACCAGACTCCGAACAGGCCACACCAGACTGAGGTACCAGACTCCGAACAGGCCACAACAGACTGAGGTATCAGACTCCGAAAAGGCCACACCATACTGAGGTGCCAGACTCCGCACACGCCACAACAAACTGATGTACCATACTCCGCACAGGCATAAACAGACTGAAGTACCAGACTCCGCCGGGCCACACCAGACTGAAGTACCAGACTCCGCACAGGCCACAACAGACTGAGGTATCAGACTCCGCACAGGTCACACCATACTGAGGTACCAGACTCCGCACAGGCCACAACAGACTGAGGTACCATTCTCCGCACAGGCCACAACATACTGAAGTACCAGACTCCGCACAGGCCACACCAGACTGAAGTACCAGACTCCGCACAGGCAACACCAGACTCAGGTACTAGACTCCGCAAAGGCCACAACAGACTGAGGTACCAGACTCCGCAAAGGCCACACAAGACTGAGGTACCAGATCCGCACAGGCAACACCAGACTGATGTACTAGACTCCGCACATACCACAACAGACTGAGGTACCAGACTCCGCACAGGCCACAACAGACTGAGGTAGACTCCGCACAGGCCACAACAGACTGAGGTACCAGACTCTGCACAGGCCACACCAGACTGAGGTACCAAACTCCGCACAGGCCACACCAGACTGAGGTACCCGACTCCACACAGACTACTCCAGACTGAGGTACACGACTCCGCACAGGCCACAACAGACTAAGGTACTAGACTCCTCACAGGCCACACATGACTGAGGTACCAGACTCCGCACAGGCCACACCAGACTGAGGTACCCGACTCCACACAGACCACTCCAGACTGAGATACACGACTCCGCACAGGCCACAACAGACGGAGGTACTAGACTCCACACATGTCACAACAGACTGAGGTACCAGACTCTGCACAGGCCACACCAGACTGCGGTACCAGACTCCACACAGGCCACACCAGACTGAGGTACCAGACTCCGAACAGGCCACACCAGACTGAGGTACCAGACTACGCACAGGCCACACCAGATTGAGGTACCAGACTCCGAACAGGCCACACCAGACTGAGGTACCAGACTCCGCACATGCCACACCAGACTTGAGGTTCCAGACTCCTCACAGGCTTCAACAGACGGAGGTACCAGACTCCACACATGCCATACCAGACTGAGGTAACATCTTCTGCACAGGCCACAACAGACTGAGGTACCAGACTCCACACAGGCCACACCAGACTGAAGTACCAGACTAAGCACAGGCCACACCAGACTGAAGTACCAGACTCCGCACAGCCCACAACAGACTGAGGTACCAGACTCCACACAGGCCACAACAGACTGAGGTATCAGACTCCGAAAAGGCCCCACCATACTGAGCTACCAGACTCCGCGCAGGCCACAACATACTGAGGTACCATACTCTGCGCATGCCACAACAGACTGAAGTACCAGACTCCGCACAGGCCACACCAGACTGAAGTACCATACTCCGCAAAGGCCACAACAGATTGAGGTACCAGACTCCACACAGGCCACACCAGAATGAGGTACCAGACTCCGCACTGGCCACAACAGACTGAGGTACCAGACTCCGCAAAGGCCACACCAGACTGAAATACCAGACTCCACATAGGCCCCACCAGACTGAGGTACCAGACTCCGCACAGGCCACACTAGACTGAGGTACCAGACTCCGCACATGCCACACCATACTTGAGGTTCCAGACTCCTCACAGGCTTCAACAGACGGAGGTACCAGACTCCACACAGGACACACCAGACTGAGGTACCAGACTCCGCACAGGCCACAACAGACTGAGGTACCAGACTCCACACAGGCCACACCAGACTGAAGTACCAGACTCCACACAGGCCACAACAGACTGAAGTATCAGACTCCGCACAGGCCACAACAGACTGAGGTATCAGACTCCGAAAAGGCCCCACCATACTGAGGTACCAGACTCCGCACAGGCAACAACAGACTGAGGTACCATACTTAGCACAGGCCACTCCAGACTGAGGTACCAGACTCCGCACAGGCCACAACAGACTTAGGTACCAGACTCCGCAAAGGCCACAAAAGACTGAGGTACCAGACTCCGCACAGGCCACACCAGACTGAGGTACCAGACTCCGCACAGGCCACAACAGACTGAGGTACCAGACTCCGCACACGCCACAACAGACTGATGTACCATACTCCGCACATGCATAAACAGACTGAAGTACCAGACTCCGCACAGGCCACACCAGACTGAAGTACCAGACTCCGCACAGGCCACAGCAGACTGAGGTATCAGACTCCACACAGGCCACAACAGACTGAGGTACCAGACTCCGCACAGGCCACACCAGACTGAGGTATCAGAATCCGAAAAGGCCACAGCATACTGAGGTATTAGACTCCGCACAATCCACAACAGACTGAGGTACCATACTCCGCACAGGCCACAACAGACTGAATTACCAGACTCCGCACAGGCCACACCAGACTGAAGTACCAGACTCCGCACAGGCCAGACCAGACTGAGGTACCAGACTCCGCACAGGCCCAAAACAGACTGAGGTACCAGACTCTGCACAGGCCACACCAGACTGAGGTACCAGACTCCACACAGGCCACACCAGACTGATGTACCAGACTCCGAACAGGCCACACCAGACTGAGGTACCAAACTCCGCACAGGCCACACCAGACTGAGGTACCCGACTCCACACAGGCCACACCAGACTGAGGTACACGACTTTGCACAGGCCACAACAGACTGAGGTACTAGACTCCGCACAGGCCACACCAGACTGAGGTACCAGACTCCGCACAGGCCACACCAGACTGAGGTACCAGACTCCACACAGGCCACACCAGACTGAGGTACCAGACTCCGAACAGGCCACACCAGACTGAGGTACCACACTCCGCACACGCCACAACAGACTGATGTACCATACTCCGCACAGGCATAAACATACTGAAGTACCAGACTCCGCACAGGCCACACCAGACTGAAGTACCAGACTCCGCACAGGCAACAGCAGACTGAGGTATCAGACTCCACACAGGCCACAACAGACTGAGGTACCAGACTCCGCACAGGCCACAACAGACTGAGGTATCAGACTCCGAAAAGGCCACAGCATACTGAGGTACCAGACTCCGCACAATCCACAACAGACTGAGGTACCATACTCCGCACAGGCCACAACAGACTGAATTACCAGACTCCGCACAGGCCACACCAGACTACAGTACCAGACTCCGCACAGGCCACACCAGACTGAGGTACCAGACTCCGCACAGGCCACAAGAGACTTGGGGTTCCAGACTCCTCACAGGCTTCAACAGACGGGGTACCAGACTCCACACAGGCCACACCCAACTGAGGTACCAGACTCCGCACAAGCCACAACAGACTGAGGTACCAGACTCCACACAGGCCACACCAGACTGAAGTACCAGACTAAGCACAGGCCACACCAGACTGAAGTACCAGACTCCGCACAGGCCACATCAGACTGAGGTACCAGACTCCGCACAGGCCACAACAGACTGAGGTATCAGACTCCGAAAAGGCCCCACCATACTGAGGTACCAGACTCCGCACAGGCCACAACAGACTGAGGTACCATACTCCGCACAGGCCACTCCAGACTGAGGTACCAGACTCCACACAGGCCACACCAGACTGATGTAACAGATCCGCACAGGCAACACCAGACTGAGGTACTAGACTCCGATATGCCACAACAGACTGAGGTACCAGACTCCGCACAGGCTCACCAGACTGAGGTACCAGCCTCCGCAGAGCCACAATAGTCTGAGATACCAGACTCCACACAGTCCTCACCAGACTGAGGCACCAGACTCCGCAATGGCCACAACAGACTGATGTACCAGACTCCACACACGCCACAACAGACTGAGGTACCAGACTCCGCACAGGCCACACCATACTGAGGTGCCAGACTCCGCACACACCACAACAGACTGATGTACCATACTCCGCACAGGCATAAATCAACTGAAGTACCAGACTCCGCACAGGCCACACCAGACTGAAGTATCAGACTCCGCACAGGCCACAGCAGACTGAGGTATCAGACTCCACACATGCCACAACAGACTGAGGTACCAGACTCCGCACAGGCCACAACAGACTGAGGTATCAGACTCCACACAGGCCACACCAGACTGAGGTACCAGACTCTGCACAGGCCACAACAGACTGAGGTACCAGATTCCGCACAGGCCACAACAGACTGAGGTACCAGACTCTGCACAGGCCACACCAGACTGAGGTACCAGACGCCACACAGGCCACACCAGACTGAGGTACCAGACTCCGAACAGGCCACACCAGACTGAGGTACCAAACTCCGCACAGGCCACACCAGACTGAGGTACCCGACTCCACACAGGCCACACCAGACTGAGGTACACGACTCCGCACAGGCCAAAACAGACTGAGGTACCATACTTAGCACAGGCCACTCCAGACTGAGGTACCAGACTCCGCACAGGCCACAACAGACTTAGGTACCAGACTCCGCAAAGGCCACAAAAGACTGAGGTACCAGACTCCGCACAGGCCACACCAGACTGAGGTACCAGACTCCGCACAGGCCACAACAGACTGAGGTACCAGACTCCGCACACGCCACAACAGACTGATGTACCATACTCCGCACATGCATAAACAGACTGAAGTACCAGACTCCGCACAGGCCACACCAGACTGAAGTACCAGACTCCGCACAGGCCACAGCAGACTGAGGTATCAGACTCCACACAGGCCACAACAGACTGAGGTACCAGACTCCGCACAGGCCACACCAGACTGAGGTATCAGAATCCGAAAAGGCCACAGCATACTGAGGTATTAGACTCCGCACAATCCACAACAGACTGAGGTACCATACTCCGCACAGGCCACAACAGACTGAATTACCAGACTCCGCACAGGCCACACCAGACTGAAGTACCAGACTCCGCACAGGCCACACCAGACTGAGGTACCAGACTCCGCACAGGCCCAAAACAGACTGAGGTACCAGACTCTGCACAGGCCACACCAGACTGAGGTACCAGACTCCACACAGGCCACACCAGACTGATGTACCAGACTCCGAACAGGCCACACCAGACTGAGGTACCAAACTCCGCACAGGCCACACCAGACTGAGGTACCCGACTCCACACAGGCCACACCAGACTGAGGTACACGACTTTGCACAGGCCACAACAGACTGAGGTACTAGACTCCGCACAGGCCACACCAGACTGAGGTACCAGACTCCGCACAGGCCACACCAGACTGAGGTACCAGACTCCACACAGGCCACACCAGACTGAGGTACCAGACTCCGAACAGGCCACACCAGACTGAGGTACCACACTCCGCACACGCCACAACAGACTGATGTACCATACTCCGCACAGGCATAAACATACTGAAGTACCAGACTCCGCACAGGCCACACCAGACTGAAGTACCAGACTCCGCACAGGCAACAGCAGACTGAGGTATCAGACTCCACACAGGCCACAACAGACTGAGGTACCAGACTCCGCACAGGCCACAACAGACTGAGGTATCAGACTCCGAAAAGGCCACAGCATACTGAGGTACCAGACTCCGCACAATCCACAACAGACTGAGGTACCATACTCCGCACAGGCCACAACAGACTGAATTACCAGACTCCGCACAGGCCACACCAGACTACAGTACCAGACTCCGCACAGGCCACACCAGACTGAGGTACCAGACTCCGCACAGGCCACAAGAGACTTGGGGTTCCAGACTCCTCACAGGCTTCAACAGACGGGGTACCAGACTCCACACAGGCCACACCCAACTGAGGTACCAGACTCCGCACAAGCCACAACAGACTGAGGTACCAGACTCCACACAGGCCACACCAGACTGAAGTACCAGACTAAGCACAGGCCACACCAGACTGAAGTACCAGACTCCGCACAGGCCACATCAGACTGAGGTACCAGACTCCGCACAGGCCACAACAGACTGAGGTATCAGACTCCGAAAAGGCCCCACCATACTGAGGTACCAGACTCCGCACAGGCCACAACAGACTGAGGTACCATACTCCGCACAGGCCACTCCAGACTGAGGTACCAGACTCCACACAGGCCACACCAGACTGATGTAACAGATCCGCACAGGCAACACCAGACTGAGGTACTAGACTCCGATATGCCACAACAGACTGAGGTACCAGACTCCGCACAGGCTCACCAGACTGAGGTACCAGCCTCCGCAGAGCCACAATAGTCTGAGATACCAGACTCCACACAGTCCTCACCAGACTGAGGCACCAGACTCCGCAATGGCCACAACAGACTGATGTACCAGACTCCACACACGCCACAACAGACTGAGGTACCAGACTCCGCACAGGCCACACCATACTGAGGTGCCAGACTCCGCACACACCACAACAGACTGATGTACCATACTCCGCACAGGCATAAATCAACTGAAGTACCAGACTCCGCACAGGCCACACCAGACTGAAGTATCAGACTCCGCACAGGCCACAGCAGACTGAGGTATCAGACTCCACACATGCCACAACAGACTGAGGTACCAGACTCCGCACAGGCCACAACAGACTGAGGTATCAGACTCCACACAGGCCACACCAGACTGAGGTACCAGACTCTGCACAGGCCACAACAGACTGAGGTACCAGATTCCGCACAGGCCACAACAGACTGAGGTACCAGACTCTGCACAGGCCACACCAGACTGAGGTACCAGACGCCACACAGGCCACACCAGACTGAGGTACCAGACTCCGAACAGGCCACACCAGACTGAGGTACCAAACTCCGCACAGGCCACACCAGACTGAGGTACCCGACTCCACACAGGCCACACCAGACTGAGGTACACGACTCCGCACAGGCCAAAACAGACTGAGGTACCATACTTAGCACAGGCCACTCCAGACTGAGGTACCAGACTCCGCACAGGCCACAACAGACTTAGGTACCAGACTCCGCAAAGGCCACACCAGACTGAGGTACCAGACTCCACACAGGCCACAACAGACTGAGGTACCCGACTCTGCACAGGCCACACCAGACTGAGGTACCAGACTCCACACAGGCCACACCAGACTGAGGTACCAGATTCCGAACAGGCAACACCAGACTGAGGTACACGACTACGCACAGGCCACACCAGACTGCGGTACCAGACTCCGAACAGGCCACACCAGACGGAGGTACCAGACTCCGCACATGCCACACCTGACTTGGGGTTCCAGACTCCTCACATGCTTCAACAGACGGGGTACCAGACTCCACACAGGCCACACCAAACTGAGGTACCAGACTCCGCACATGCCACAACAGACTGAGGTACCAGACTCCACACAGGCCACACCAGACTGAAGTACCAGACTAAGCACAGGCCACACCAGACTGACGTACCAGACTCCGCACAGGCCACAACAGACTGAGGTACCAGACTCCGTACAGGCCACAACAGACTGATTTATCAGACTCCGAAAAACCCCACCATACTGAGGTACCAGACTCCGCACAGGCCACAACAGATTGAGGTACCATACTCCGCACAGCCCACTCCAGACTGAGGTACCAGACTCCGCACAGGCCAAGATAGTCTGAGATACCAGACTCCACACAGGCCACACCAGATTGAGGAACCAGACTCCGCACTGGCCTCAACAGACTGAGGTACCAGACTCCACACAAGCCACAACAGACTTAGGTACCAGACTCCGCAAAGGCCATTACAGACTGAGGTACCAGACTCGCCACAGGCAACACATGACTGATGTACCAGACTCCGCACAGGCCACACCAGACTGAGGTACCAGACTCCGCACATGCCACAACAGACTGAGGTACCAGACTCCGCACATGCCACAACAGACTGAGGTACCAGACTCTGCACAGGCCACACAAGACTGAGGTACCAGACTCCACACATGCCACACCAGACTGAGGTACCAGACTCTGAACAGGCCACACCAGACTGAGGTACCAGACTCCGCACAGGCCACACCAGACTGAGATACCTGATTCCACACAGTCCACATCAGACTGAGGCACCAGACTCCGCAATGGCCACAACAGACTGATGTACCAGACTCCATACAGGCCACAACAGACTGAGGTACCAGACTCCGCACAGGCCACAACAGACTGAGGTACCAGACTCCGCACAGCCCACAACAGACTTAGGTACTAGACTCCACACAGGCCACACCAAACTGTGGTACCAGACTCCGCACAGGCCACAACAGACGGAGGTACCATACTCCACACAGGCAACACTAGACTGAGGTACCAGACTCCGCACAGGCCACACCCGACTGAGGTACCAGACTCCGCACAGGCCACACCAGACTGAGGTACCAGACTCCGCACATGCCACACCAGACTGAGGTGCCAGACTCCGCACAGGGCACACCAGACTGACGTACCAGACTCCGCACAGGCCACAACAGACTGAGGTTACAGACTCCGCACAGGCCACATCAGACTGAGGTACTAGACTCCGCACATGCCACACCAGACTGAGGTACCAGACTCCGCACAGGCCACAACAGACTGAGGTACCAGACTCCGCACAGGCCACAGCAGACTGAGAAATCAGACTCCACACAGGCCACAACAGACTGAGGTACCAGACTCCGCACAAGCCACAACAGACTGAGGTATCAGACTCCGAAAAGGCCACATCATACTGAGGTACCAGACTCCGCACAGGCCACAACAGACTGAGGTATCAGACTCCGAAAAGGCCACAGCATACTGAGGTACCAGAATCCGCACAATCCACAACAGACTGAGGTACCATACTCCGCACAGGCCACAACAGACTGAATTACCAGACTCCGCACAGGCCACACCAGACTGAAGTACCAGACTCCGCACAGGCCACACCAGACTGATGTACCAGACTCCGAACAGGCCACAACAGACTGAGGTACCAGTCTCCGCACAGGCCACAACAGACTGAGGTACCAGACTCTGCACAGGCCACACCAGACTGAGGTACCAGACTCCACACAGGCCACACCAGACTGAGGTACCAGACTCCGAACAGGCCACACCAGACTGAGGTACCAAACTCCGCACAGGCCACACCAGACTGAGGTACCCGACTCCGCACAGGCCACAACAGACTGAGGTACCAGACTCCGCACAGGCCACACCAGACTGAGGTACCAGACTCCACACATGCCACACAAGACTGAAATACCAGACTCCGCACAGGTCACAACAGACTGAGGTACCAGACTCCACACAGGCCACAACAGACTGAGGTATCAGACTCCTAAAAGGCCCCACCATACTGAGGTACCAGACTCCGCACAGGCCACAACAGACTGAGGTACCATACTCCGCACAGGCCACTCCAGACTGAGGTACCAGACTCCGCACAGGCCAAGATAGTCTGAGATACCAGACTCCACACAGGCCACACCAGACTGAGGAACCAGACTCCGCACTGGCCACAACAGACTGAGGTACCATACTCCACACAAGCCACACCAGACTTAGGTACCAGACTCCGCAAAGGTAAAAACAGATTGAGGTACCAGACTCCGCACAGGCCACACCAGACTGAGGTACCAGACTCTGCACAGGCCACAACAGAATGAGGTACCAGACTCCGCACATGCCACAACAGACTGAGGTACCAGACTCTGCACAGGCCAAACCAGACTGAGGTACCAGACTCCACTCAGGCCACACCAGACTGAGGTACCAGACTCCGAACAGGCCACACATAACTGAGGTACCAGACTCCGCACAGGCCACACCAGACTAAGGTACCTGACTCCACACAGGCCACACCAGACTGAAGTACCAGACTCCGCACAGGCTACACAAGACTGAGGTACCAGACTCCGCACAGGCCACACCAGACTGAGATACCTGACTCCACACAGTCCACATCAGACTGAGGCACCAGACTCCGCAATGGCCACAACAGACTGATGTACCAGACTCCACACATGCCACAACAGACTGAGGTACCAGACTCCGCACAGGCCACAACAGACTGAGGTACCAGACTCCACACAGCCCACAACAGACTTAGGTACTAGACTCCACACAGGCCACACCAAACTGTGGTACCAGACTCCGCACAGGCCACAACAGACGGAGGTACCATACTCCACACAGGCAACACCAGACTGAGGTACCAGACTCCGCACAGGCCACACCCGACTGAGGTACCAGACTCCGCACAGGCCACACCAGACTGAGGTACCAGACTCCGCACATGCCACACCAGACTGAGGTGCCAGACTCCGCACAGGCCACACCAGACTAAGGTACTAGACTCCGCACATGCCACACCAGACTGAGGTACCAGACTCCGCACAGGCCACAGCAGACTGAGGTATCAGACTCCACACAGGCCACAACAGACTGAGGTACCAGACTTCGCAGAGGCCACAACAGACTGATGTATCAGACTCCACACAGGCCACACCAGACTGAGGTACCAGACTCTGCACAGGACATAACAGACTGAGGTACCAGACTCCGCACAGGCCACAACAGACTGAGGTACCAGACTCTGCACAGGCCACACCAGACTGAGGTACCAGACTCCACACAGGCCACACCAGACTGAGGTACCAGACTCCGAACAGGCCACACCAGACTGAGGTACCAAACTCCGCACAGGCCACACCAGACTGAGGTACCCGACTCCACACAGGCCACACCAGACTGAGGTACACGACTCCGCACAGGCCAAAACAGACTGAGGTACTAGACTCCGCACAGGCCACACATGACTGAGGTACCAGACTCCGCACAGGCCACACCAGACTGAGGTACCAGACTCCGCACAGGCCACACCAGACTGAGGTACCAGACTCCACACAGGCCACAACAGACTGAGGTACCCGACTCTGCACAGGCCACACCAGACTGAGGTACCAGACTCCACACAGGCCACACCAGACTGAGGTACCAGATTCCGAACAGGTAACACCAGACTGAGGTACCAGACTACGCACAGGCCACACCAGACTGAGGTACCAGACTCCGAACAGGACACACCAGACGGAAGTACCAGACTCCGCACATGCCACACCTGACTTGGGGTTCCAGACTCCTCACATGCTTCAACAGACGGGGTACCAGACTCCACACAGGCCACACCAAACTGAGGTACCAGACTCCGCACATGCCAATACAGACTGAGGTACCAGACTCCACACAGGCCACACCAGACTGCAGTACCAGACTAAGCACAGGCCACACCAGACTGACGTACCAGACTCTGCACAGGCCACAACAGACTGAGGTACCAGACTCCGCACAGGCCACAACAGACTGAGGTATCAGACTCCGAAAAGGCCCCACCATACTGAGGTACCAGACTCCGCACAGGCCACAACAGACTGAGGTACCATACTCTGCACAGGCCACTCCAGACTGAGGTACCAGACTCCGCACAGGCCAAGATAGTCTGAGATACCTGATTCCACACAGTCCATATCAGACTGAGGCACCAGACTCCGCAATGGACATAACAGACTGATGTACCAGACTCCACACAGAACACAACAGACTGAGGTACCAGACTCCGCACAGGCCACAACAGACTGAGGTACCAGACTCCGCACAGCCCACAACAGACTTAGGTACTAGACTCCACACAGGCCACACCAAACTGTGGTACCAGACTCCGCACAGGCCACAACAGACGGAGGTACCATACTCCACACAGGCAACACCAGACTGAGGTACCAGACTCCGCACAGGCCACACCCGACTGAGGTACCAGACTCCGCACAGGCCACACCAGACTGAGGTACCAGACTCCGCACATGCCACACCAGACTGAGATGCCAGACTCCGCACAGGGCACACCAGACTGACGTACCAGACTCCGCACAGGCCACAACAGACTGAGGTTACAGACTCCGCACAGGCCACACCAGACTAAGGTACTAGACTCCGCACATGCCACACCAGACTGAGGTACCAGACTCCGCACAGGCCACAACAGACTGAGGTACCAGACTCCGCACAGGCCACAACAGACTGAGGTACCAGACTCCGCACAGGCCACAACAGACTGAGCTACCAGACTCCACACAGGCCACACCAGACTGAGGTACCAGACTCCGCACATGCCACACAAGACTGAAATACCAGACTCCGCACATGCCACAACAGACTGAGGTACCAGACTCCGCACAGGCCACAACAGACGGAGGTACCAGACTCCGCACAGGCCACACCATACTGAGGTGCCAGACTCCGCACACACCACAACAGACTGATGTACCATACTCCGCACAGGCATAAATCAACTGAAGTACCAGACTCCGCACAGGCCACACCAGACTGAAGTACCAGACTCCGCACAGGCCACAGCAGACTGAGGTATCAGACTCCACACAGGCCACAACAGACTGAGGTACCAGACTCCGCACAGGCCACAACAGACTGAGGTATCAGACTCCACACAGGCCACACCAGACTGAGGTACCAGACTCTGCACAGGCCACAACAGACTGAGGTACCAGACTCCGCACATGCCACAACAGACTGAGGTACCAGACTCTGCACAGGCCACACCAGACTGAGGTACCAGACTCCACACAGGCCACACCAGACTGAGGTACCAGACTCCGAACAGGCCACACCAGACTGAGGTACCAAACTCCGCACAGGCCACACCAGACTGAGGTACCCGACTCCACACAGGTCACACCAGACTGAGGTACACGACTCCGCACAGGCCAAAACAGACTGAGGTACTAGACTCCGCACAGGCCACACATGACTGAGGTACCAGACTCCGCACAGGCCACACCAGACTGAGGTACCAGACTCCGCACAGGCCACATCAGACTGAGGTACCAGACTCCACACAGGCCACAACAGACTGAGGTACCCGACTCTGCACAGGCCACACCAGACTGAGGTACCAGACTCCACACAGGCCACACCAGACTGAGGTACCAGATTCCGAACAGGCAACACCAGACTGAGGTACCAGACTACGCACAGGCCACACCAGACTGAGGTACCAGACTCCGAACAGGCCACACCAGACGGAGGTACCAGACTCCGCACATGCCACACCTGACTTGGGGTTCCAGACTCCTCACATGCTTCAACAGACGGGGTACCAGACTCCACACAGGCCACACCAAACTGAGGTACCAGACTCCGCACATGCCACAACAGACTGAGGTACCAGACTCCACACAGGCCACACCAGACTGAAGTACCAGACTAAGCACAGGCCACACCAGACTGACGTACCAGACTCTGCACAGGCCACAACAGACTGAGGTACCAGACTCCGCACAGGCCACAATAGACTGAGGTATCAGACTCCGAAAAGGCCCCACCATACTGAGGTACCAGACTCCGCACAGGCCACAACAGACTGAGGTACCATACTCCGCACAGGCCACTCCAGACTGAGGTACCAGACTCCGCACAGGCCAAGATAGTCTGAGATACCAGACTCCACACAGGCCACACCAGACTGAGGAACCAGACTCCGCACTGGCCACAACAGACTGAGGTACCAGACTCCACACAAGCCACAACAGACTTAGGTACCAGACTCCGCAAAGGCCACAACAGACTGAGGTACCAGACTCCGCACAGGCCACACATGACTGATGTACCAGACTCCGCACAGGCCACAACAGACTGATGTACCAGACTCCGCACATGCCACAACAGACTGAGGTACCAGAAACTGAACAAGCCACAACAGACTGAGGTACCAGACTCCGCACAGGCCACACCAGACTGATGTACCCGACTCCGCACAGGCTACACAAGACTGAGGTACCAGACTCCGCACAGGCCATACCAGACTGAGATACCTGATTCCACACAGTCCACATCAGACTGAGGCACCAGACTCCGCAATGGCCACAACAGACTGATGTACCAGACTCCACACAGGCCACAACAGACTGATGTACCAGACTCCGCACAGGCCACAACAGACTGAGGTACCAGACTCCGCACAGCCCACAACAGACTTAGGTACTAGACTCCACACAGGCCACACCAAACTGTGCTACCAGACTCCGCACAGGCCACAACAGACGGAGGTACCATACTCCACACAGGCAACACTAGACTGAGGTACCAGACTCCGCACAGGCCACACCGGACTGAGGTACCAGACTCCGCACAGGCCACACCAGACTGAGGTACCAGACTCCGCACATGCCACACCAGACTGAGGTGCCAGACTCCGCACAGGGCACACCAGACTGACGTACCAGACTCCGCACAGGCCAAAACAGACTGAGGTATCAGACTCCGAAAATGCCACAGCATACTGAGGTACCAGACTCCGCACAATCCACAACAGACTGAGGTACCATACTCCGCACAGGCCACAACAGACTGAATTACCAGACTCCGCACAGGCCACACCAGACTGAAGTACCAGACTCCGCACAGGCCACACCAGACTGATGTACCAGACTCCGCACAGGCCACAACAGACTGAGGTACCAGACTCCGCACAGGCCACAACAGACTGAGGTACCAGACTCTGCACAGGCCACACCAGACTGAGGTAACAGACTCCACACAGGCCACACCCGACTGAGGTACCAGACTCCGAACAGGCCACACCAGACTGAGGTACCAAACTCCGCACAGGCCACACCAGACTGAGGTACCCGACTCCGCACAGGCCACAGCAGACTGAGGTATCAGACTTCACACAGGCCACAACAGACTGAGGTACCAGACTCCGCACAGGCCACAACAGACTGAGGTATCAGACTCCACACAGGCCACACCAGACTGAGGTACCAGACTCTGCACAGGCCACAACAGACTGAGGTACCAGACTCCGCACATGCCACAACAGACTGAGGTACCAGACTCTGCACAGGCCACACCAGACTGAGGTACCAGACTCCACACAGGCCACACCAGACTGAGGTACCAGACTCCGAACAGGCCACACCAGACTGAGGTACCAAACTCCGCACAGGCCACACCAGACTGAGGTACCCGACTCCACACAGGTCACACCAGACTGAGGTACACGACTCCGCACAGGCCAAAACAGACTGAGGTACTAGACTCCGCACAGGCCACACATGACTGAGGTACCAGACTCCGCACAGGCCACACCAGACTGAGGTACCAGACTCCGCACAGGCCACATCAGACTGAGGTACCAGACTCCACACAGGCCACAACAGACTGAGGTACCCGACTCTGCACAGGCCACACCAGACTGAGGTACCAGACTCCACACAGGCCACACCAGACTGAGGTACCAGATTCCGAACAGGCAACACCAGACTGAGGTACCAGACTACGCACAGGCCACACCAGACTGAGGTACCAGACTCCGAACAGGCCACACCAGACGGAGGTACCAGACTCCGCACATGCCACACCTGACTTGGGGTTCCAGACTCCTCACATGCTTCAACAGACGGGGTACCAGACTCCACACAGGCCACACCAAACTGAGGTACCAGACTCCGCACATGCCACAACAGACTGAGGTACCAGACTCCACACAGGCCACACCAGACTGAAGTACCAGACTAAGCACAGGCCACACCAGACTGACGTACCAGACTCTGCACAGGCCACAACAGACTGAGGTACCAGACTCCGCACAGGCCACAATAGACTGAGGTATCAGACTCCGAAAAGGCCCCACCATACTGAGGTACCAGACTCCGCACAGGCCACAACAGACTGAGGTACCATACTCCGCACAGGCCACTCCAGACTGAGGTACCAGACTCCGCACAGGCCAAGATAGTCTGAGATACCAGACTCCACACAGGCCACACCAGACTGAGGAACCAGACTCCGCACTGGCCACAACAGACTGAGGTACCAGACTCCACACAAGCCACAACAGACTTAGGTACCAGACTCCGCAAAGGCCACAACAGACTGAGGTACCAGACTCCGCACAGGCCACACATGACTGATGTACCAGACTCCGCACAGGCCACATCAGACTGATGTACCAGACTCCGCACATGCCACAACAGACTGAGGTACCAGAAACTGAACAAGCCACAACAGACTGAGGTACCAGACTCCGCACAGGCCACACCAGACTGATGTACCCGACTCCGCACAGGCTACACAAGACTGAGGTACCAGACTCCGCACAGGCCATACCAGACTGAGATACCTGATTCCACACAGTCCACATCAGACTGAGGCACCAGACTCCGCAATGGCCACAACAGACTGATGTACCAGACTCCACACAGGCCACAACAGACTGATGTACCAGACTCCGCACAGGCCACAACAGACTGAGGTACCAGACTCCGCACAGCCCACAACAGACTTAGGTACTAGACTCCACACAGGCCACACCAAACTGTGGTACCAGACTCCGCACAGGCCACAACAGACGGAGGTACCATACTCCACACAAGCAACACTAGACTGAGGTACCAGACTCCGCACAGGCCACACCCGACTGAGGTACCAGACTCCGCACAGGCCACACCAGACTGAGGTACCAGACTCCGCACATGCCACACCAGACTGAGGTGCCAGACTCCGCACAGGGCACACCAGACTGACGTACCAGACTCCGCACAGGCCAAAACAGACTGAGGTATCAGACTCCGAAAATGCCACAGCATACTGAGGTACCAGACTCCGCACAATCCACAACAGACTGAGGTACCATACTCCGCACAGGCCACAACAGACTGAATTACCAGACTCCGCACAGGCCACACCAGACTGAAGTACCAGACTCCGCACAGGCCACACCAGACTGATGTACCAGACTCCGCACAGGCCACAACAGACTGAGGTACCAGACTCCGCACAGGCCACAACAGACTGAGGTACCAGACTCTGCACAGGCCACACCAGACTGAGGTAACAGACTCCACACAGGCCACACCCGACTGAGGTACCAGACTCCGAACAGGCCACACCAGACTGAGGTACCAAACTCCGCACAGGCCACACCAGACTGAGGTACCCGACTCCGCACAGGCCACAACAGACTGAGGTACCAGACTCCGCACAGGCCACACCAGACTGAGGTACCAGACTCCACACATGCCAAACAAGACTGAAATACCAGACTCCGCACAGGCCACAACAGACTGAGGTACCAGACTCCGCACAGGCCACAACAGACTGAGATATTAGACTCCGTCCAGGCCACAACAGACTTTGGTACTAGACTCTGCACAGGCCACACTAAACTGTGGTACCAGACTCTGCACCGACCACAACAGACGGATGTACCATACTCCACACAGCCAACACCAGACTGATTTACACGAATCCGCACAGGCCACAACCGACTGAGGTACCAGACTCCACACAGGCCACAACAGACTGAGGTACCAGACTCCGCACAGGCCACAACAGACTGAGGTGCCAGACTCCGCACAGGCCACAACAGACTGAGGTACCAAACTCCGCACAGGCCACACCAGACTGAGGTACTAGACTCCGCACATGCCACAACAGACTGAGGTACCAGTCTCCGCACAGGCCACACATGGCTGAGGTACCAGACTCTTTACAGGCCACACCAGACTGAGATACTAGACTCCGCACAGGCAACACCAGACTGAGGTACCAGACTCCGCACAGGCAACACCAGACTGAGGTACCAGACTCCGCACAGGCCACACCAGACTGAGGTTCCAGACTCCGCACAGGCCACAACCGACTGAGGTACCAGACTCCGCACAGGCCACATCAGACTGAGGTACCAGACTCCGCACAGGTCACACCAGACTGAGGTACCAGACTACGCACAGGCCACACCAGACTGAGTTACCAGACTCCGCACAGGCCACACCAGACTGAGGTACCAGACTCCACACAGGCCACACCAGACTGAGGTACCAGACTCCGAACAGGCCACACCAGACTGAGGTACCAGACTCCGCACAGGCCACACCAGACTGAGGTACCTGACTCCACACAGGCCACACCAGACTGATCTACCAGACTCCGCACAGGCTACACAAGACTGAGGTACCAGACTCCACACAGGCAACACCAGACTGAGGTACACGACTCCGCACAGGCCACACCAGACTGAGGTACCAGACTCCGCACAGGCCACAACAGACTGAGGTACCAGACTCCGCACAGGCCACACCAGAATGTGGTACCAGACTCCACACAGACCACAACAGACTGAGGTACCAGACTCCGCACAGGCCACAACAAACTGAGGTAACAGACTCTGCACAGGCCACACCAGACTGAGGTACCAGAATCCACACATGCCACACAAGACTGAAATACCAGACTCCGCACATGCCACAACAGACTGAGGTACCAGACTCCACACAGGCCACAACAGACGGAGGTAACAGACTCTGCACAGGCCACACCAGACTGAGGTACCAGAATCCACACATGCCACACAAGACTGAAATACCAGACTCCGCACATGCCACAACAGACTGAGGTACCAGACTCCGCACAGGCCACAACAGACGGAGGTACACGACTCTGCACAGGCCACACCAGACTGAGGTACCAGATCCGCACAGGCAACACCAGACTGAAGTACTAGACTCCGCACATGCCACAACAGACTGAGGTACCAGACTCCGCACATGCTACACCAGACTGAGGTACCAGACTCCGCACAGGCCACAATAGTCTGAGATACCAGACTCCACACCGGCCACACCAGACTGGGGCACCAGACTCCGCACTGGCCAAAACAGACTGAGGTACCAGACTCCGCACAGGCCACACCAGACTGAGGTACCAGACTCCACACATGCCACACCAGAATGAGGTACTAGACTCCGCACATGCCACAACAGACTGAGGTACCAGTCTCCGCACAGGCCACACATGACTGAGGTACCAGACTCTTTACAGGACACACCAGACTGAGATACTAGACTCCGCACAGGCAACACCAGACTGAGGTACCAGACTCCGCACAGGCAACACCAGACTGAGGTACCAGACTCCGCACAGGCCACACCAGACTGAGGTTCCAGACTCCGCACAGGCCACAACCGACTGAGGTACCAGACTCCGCACAGGCCACATCAGACTGAGGTACCAGACTCCGCACAGGTCACACCAGACTGAGGTACCAGACTACGCACAGGCCACACCAGACTGAGTTACCAGACTCCGCACAGGCCACACCAGACTGAGGTACCAGACTCCACACAGGCCACACCAGACTGAGGTACCAGACTCCGAACAGGCCACACCAGACTGAGGTACCAGACTCCGCACAGGCCACACCAGACTGAGGTACCTGACTCCACACAGGCCACACCAGACTGATCTACCAGACTCCGCACAGGCTACACAAGACTGAGGTACCAGACTCCACACAGGCAACACCAGACTGAGGTACACGACTCCGCACAGGCCACACCAGACTGAGGTACCAGACTCCGCACAGGCCACAACAGACTGAGGTACCAGACTCCGCACAGGCCACACCAGAATGTGGTACCAGACTCCACACAGACCACAACAGACTGAGGTACCAGACTCCGCACAGGCCACAACAAACTGAGGTAACAGACTCTGCACAGGCCACACCAGACTGAGGTACCAGACTCCACACATGCCACACAAGACTGAAATACCAGACTCCACACATGCCACAACAGACTGAGGTACCAGACTCCGCACAGGCCACAACCGACGGAGGTACACGACTCTGCACAGGCCACACCAGACTGAGGTACCAGATCCGCACAGGCAACACCAGACTGAAGTACTAGACTCCGCACATGCCACAACAGACTGAGGTACCAGACTCCGCACATGCTACACCAGACTGAGGTACCAGACTCCGCACAGGCCACAATAGTCTGAGATACCAGACTCCACACAGGCCACACCAGACTGGGGCACCAGACTCCGCACTGCCCACAACAGACTGAGGTACCAGACTCCGCACAGGCCACACCAGACTGAGGTACATGACTCCACACATGCCACACCAGAATGAGGTACCAGACTCCGCACAGGCCACACCAGACTGGGGTACCAGACTCCGCAGATGCCACACCAGACTTGAGGTTCCAGACTCCTCACAGGCTTTAACAGACGGAGGTACTAGACTCCGCACATGCCACAACAGACTGAGGTACCAGACTCCGCACATGCCACAATAGTCTGAGATACCAGACTCCACACAGGCCACACAGAACTGAGGCACCAGACTCCGCACTGGCCACAACCGACTGAGGTACCAGACTCCACACAGGCCACAACAGACTGAGGTACCAGACTCCGCACAGGCATAAACAGACTGAGGTGCCAGACTCCGCACAGGCCACAACAGACTGAGGTACCAAACTCCGCACAGGCCACACCAGACTGAGGTACTAGACTCCGCACATGCCACAACAGACTGAGGTACCAGTCTCCGCACAGGCCACACATGACTGAGGTACCAGACTCTTTACAGGCCACACCAGACTGAGATACTAGATTCCGCACAGGCAACACCAGACTGAGGTACCAGACTCCGCACAGGCCACACCAGACTGAGGTACCAGACTCCGCACAGGCCACACCAGACTGAGGTTCCAGACTCCGCACAGGCCACAACCGACTGAGGTACCAGACTCCGCACAGGCCACATCAGACTAAGGTACCAAACTCCGCACAGGTCACACCAGACTGAGGTGCCAGACTCTGCACAGTCCACACCAGACTGAGGTACCAGACTCCACACAGGCCACACCAGACTGAGGTACCAGACTCCGAACAGGCCACACCAGACTGAGGTACCAGACTCCGCACAGGCCACACCAGACTGAGGTACCTGACTCCACACAGGCCACACCAGACTGATGTACCAGACTCCACACATGCCACAACAGACTGAGGTACCAGACTCCGCACAGGCCACAACAGACTGAGGTACCAGACTCCGCACAGCCCACAACAGACTTAGGTACGAGACTCCACACAGGCCACACCAAACTGTGGTACCAGACTCCGCACAGGCCACACCCGACTGAGGTACCAGACTCCGCACAGGCCACACCAGACTGAGGTACCAGACTCCGCACATGCCACACCAGACTGAGGTGCCAGACTCCGCACAGGGCACACCAGACTGACGTACCAGACTCCGCACAGGCCACAACAGACTGAGGTTACAGACTCCGCACAGGCCACACCAGACTAAGGTACTAGACTCCGCACATGCCACACCAGACTGAGGTACCAGACTCCGCACAGGCCACAACAGACTGAGGTACCAGACTCCGCACATGCCACAACAGACTGAGGTACTAGACTCCGCACAGGCCACAACAGACTGAGCTACCAGACTCCACACAGGCCACACCAGACTGAGGTACCAGACTCCGCACAGGCCAAAACAGACTGAGGTACCAGACTCCGCACAGGCCACACCAGACTGAAGTACCAGAGTCCGCCCAGGCCACAACAGACTTTGGTACTAGACTCTGCACAGGCCACACTAAACTGTGGTACTAGACTCCGCACCGGCCAAACAGACGGATGTACCATACTCCACACAGCCAACACCAGACTGATTTACACGAATCCGCACAGGCCACACCAGACTGAGGTACCAGACTCCGCTCATGCCACAACAGACTGAGGTACCAGACTCCGCACAGGCCACACCAGACTGAGGTACCAGACTCTACACAGACCACAACAGACTGAGGTACCAGACTCCGCACAGGCCACAACAGACTGAGGTAACAGACTCTGCACAGGCCACACCAGACTGAGGTACCAGACTCCACACATGCCACACAAGACTGAAATACCAGACTCCGCACATGCCACAACAGACTGAGGTAACAGACTCCGCACATGCCACAACAGACGGAGGTACCAGACTCTTTACAGGCCACACCAGACTGAGATACTAGACTCCGCACAGGCAACACCAGACTGAGGTACCAGACTCCGCACAGGCAACACCAGACTGAGGTACCAGACTCCGCACAGGCCACACCAGACTGAGGTTCCAGACTCCGCACAGGCCACAACCGACTGAGGTACCAGACTCCGCACAGGCCACATCAGACTGAGGTACCAGACTCCGCACAGGTCACACCAGACTGAGGTACCAGACTACGCACAGGCCACACCAGACTGAGTTACCAGACTCCGCACAGGCCACATCAGACTGAGGTACCAGACTCCACACAGGCCACACCAGACTGAGGTACCAGACTCCGAACAGGCCACACCAGACTGAGGTACCAGACTCCGTACAGGCCACACCAGACTGAGGTACCAGACTCCGCACATGCTACACCAGACTGAGGTACCAGACTCCGCACAGGCCACAATAGTCTGAGATACCAGACTCCACACAGGCCACATCAGACTGGGGCACTAGACTCCGCACTGGCCACAACAGACTGAGGTACCAGACTCCGCACAGGCCACACCAGACTGAGGTACCAGACTCCACACATGCCACACCAGAATGAGGTACCAGACTCCGCACAGGCCACACCAGACTGGGGTACCAGACTCCGCAGATGCCACACCAGACTTGAGGTTCCAGACTCCTCACAGGCTTTAACAGACGGAGGTACTAGACTCCGCACATGCCACAACAGACTGAGGTACCAGACTCCGCACATGCCACAATAGTCTGAGATACCAGACTCCACACAGGCCACACAGAACTGAGGCACCAGACTCCGCACTGGCCACAACCGACTGAGGTACCAGACTCCACACAGGCCACAACAGACTGAGGTACCAGACTCCGCACAGGCATAAACAGACTGAGGTGCCAGACTCCGCACAGGCCACAACAGACTGAGGTACCAAACTCCGCACAGGCCACACCAGACTGAGGTACTAGACTCCGCACATGCCACAACAGACTGAGGTACCAGTCTCCGCACAGGCCACACATGACTGAGGTACCAGACTCTTTACAGGCCACATCAGACTGAGGTACCAGACTCTGCACAGTCCACACCAGACTGAGGTACCAGACTCCACACAGGCCACACCAGACTGAGGTACCAGAATCCGAACAGGCCACACCAGACTGAGGTACCAGACTCCACACAGGCCACACCAGACTGAGGTACCTGACTCCACACAGGCCACACCAGACTGATGTACCAGACTCCACACATGCCACAACAGACTGAGGTACCAGACTCCGCACAGGCCACAACAGACTGAGGTACCAGACTCCGCACAGCCCACAACAGACTTAGGTACTAGACTCCACACAGGCCACACCAAACTGTGGTACCAGACTCTGCACAGGCCACAACAGACGGAGGTACCATACTCCACACAGGCAACACCAGACTGAGGTACCAGACTCCGCACAGGCCACACCCGACTGAGGTACCAGACTCCGCACAGGCCACACCAGACTGAGGTACCAGACTCCGCACATGCCACACCAGACTGAGGTGCCAGACTCCGCACAGGGCACACCAGACTGACGTACCAGACTCCGCACAGGCCACAACAGACTGAGGTTACAGACTCCGCACAGGCCACACCAGACTAAGGTACTAGACTCCGCACATGCCACACCAGACTGAGGTACCAGACTCCGCACAGGCCACAACAGACTGAGGTACCAGACTCCGCACATGCCACAACAGACTGAGGTACCAGACTCCGCACAGGCCACAACAGACTGAGCTACCAGACTCCACACAGGCCACACCAGACTGAGGTACCAGACTCCGCACAGGCCAAAACAGACTGAGGTACCAGACTCCGCACAGGCCACACCAGACTGAAGTACCAGAGTCCGCCCAGGCCACAACAGACTTTGGTACTAGACTCTGCACAGGCTACACTAAACTGTGGTACCAGACTCCGCACCGGCCAAACAGACGGATGTACCATACTCCACACAGCCAACACCAGACTGATTTACACGAATCCGCACAGGCCACACCAGACTGAGGTACCAGACTCCGCACATGCCACAACAGACTGAGGTACCAGACTCCGCACAAGCCACACCAGACTGAGGTACCAGACTCCACACAGACGACAACAGACTGAGGTACCAGACTCCGCACATGCCACACAAGACTGAGGTAACAGACTCCGCACAGGCCACAACAGACGGAGGTACCAGACTCTTTACAGGCCACACCAGACTGAGATACTAGACTCCGCACAGGCAACACCAGACCGAGGTACCAGACTCCGCACAGGCAACACCAGACTGAGGTACCAGACTCCGCACAGGCCACACCAGACTGAGGTTCCAGACTCCGCACAGGCTACAACCGACTGAGGTACCAGACTCCGCACAGGCTACATCAGACTGAGGTACCAGACTCCGCACAGGTCACACAAGACTGAGGTACCAGACTACGCACAGGCCACACCAGACTGAGTTACCAGACTCCGCACAGGCCACATCAGACTGAGGTACCAGACTCCACACAGGCCACACCAGACTGAGGTACCAGGCTCCGAACAGGCCACACCAGACTGAGGTACCAGACTCCGAACAGGCCACAATAGTCTGAGATACCAGACTCCACACAGGCCACACCAGACTGGGGCACCAGACTCCGCACTGGCCACAACAGACTGAGGTACCAGACTCCGCACAGGCCACACCAGACTGAGGTACCAGACTCCACACATGCCACACCAGAATGAGGTACTAGACTCCGCACAGGCCACACCAGACTGGGGTACCAGACTCCGCAGATGCCACACCAGATTTGAGGTTCCAGACTCCTCACAGGCTTTAACAGACGGAGGTACTAGACTCCGCACATGCCACAACAGACTGAGGTACCAGACTCAGCACAGGCCCCACCAGACTGAGGTACCAGACTCCGCACATGCCACAATATTCTGAGATACCAGACTCCACACAGGCCACACAGAACTGAGGCACCAGACTCCGCACTGGCCACAACCGACTGAGGTACCAGACTCCGCACAGGTCACACCAGACTGAGGTACCAGACTACGCACAGGCCACACCAGACAGAGGTACCAGACTCTGCACAGTCCACACCAGACTGAGGTACCAGACTCCACACAGGCCACACCAGACTGAGGTACCAGACTCCGCACAGGCCACACCAGACTGAGGTTCCAGACTCCGCACAGGCCACAACCGACTGAGGTACCAGACTCCGCACAGGCCACATCAGACTGAGGTACCAGACTCCGCACAGGTCACACCAGACTGAGGTACCAGACTACGCACAGGCCACACCAGACTGAGTTACCAGACTCCGCACAGGCCACACCAGACTGAGGTACCAGACTCCACACAGGCCACACCAGACTGAGGTACCAGACTCCGAACAGGCCACACCAGACTGAGGTACCAGACTCCGCACAGGCCACACAAGACTGAGGTACCTGACTCCACACAGGCTACACCAGACTGATGTACCAGACTCCGCACAGGCTACACAAGACTGAGGTACCAGACTCCACACAGGCAACACCAGACTGAGGTACACGACTCCGCACAGGCCACACCAGACTGAGGTACCAGACTCCGCACAGGCCACAACAGACTGAGGTACCAGACTCCGCACAGGCCACACCAGAATGTGGTACCAGACTCCACACAGACCACAACAGACTGAGGTACCAGACTCCGCACAGGCCACAACAAACTGAGGTAACAGACTCTGCACAGGCCACACCAGACTGAGGTACCAGACTCCACACATGCCACACAAGACTGAAATACCAGAATCCGCACATGCCACAACAGACTGAGGTACCAGACTTCGCACAGGCCACAACAGACGGAGGTACACGACTCTGCACAGGCCACACCAGACTGAGGTACCAGATCCGCACAGGCAACACCAGACTGAAGTACTAGACTCCGCACATGCCACAACAGACTGAGGTACCAGACTCCGCACATGCTACACCAGACTGAGGTACCAGACTCCGCACAGGCCACAATAGTCTGAGATACCAGACTCCACACAGGCCACACCAGACTGGGGCACCAGACTCCGCACTGGCCACAACAGACTGAGGTACCAGACTCCGCACAGGCCACACCAGACTGAGGTACCAGACTCCACACATGCCACACCAGAATGAGGTACCAGACTCCGCACAGGCCACACCAGACTGGGGTACCAGACTCCGCAGATGCCACACCAGACTTGAGGTTCCAGACTCCTCACAGGCTTTAACAGACGGAGGTACTAGACTCCGCACATGCCACAACAGACTGAGGTACCAGACTCCGCACATGCCACAATAGTCTGAGATACCAGACTCCACACAGGCCACACAGAACTGAGGCACCAGACTCCGCACTGGCCACAACCGACTGAGGTAACAGACTCCACACAGGCAACACCAGACTGAGGTACCAGACTCCGCACAGGCCACACCAGACTGAGGTTCCAGACTCCGCACAGGCCACAACCGACTGAGGTACCAGACTCCGCACAGGCCACATCAGACTGAGGTACCAGACTCCGCACAGGCCACATCAGACTGAGGTACCAGACTCCACACAGGCCACACCAGACTGAGGTACCAGACTCCGCACAGGCCACAATAGTCTGAGATACCAGACTCCACACAGGCCACACCAGACTGGGGCACCAGACTCCGCACTGGCCACAACAGACTGAGGTACCAGACTCCGCACAGGCCACACCAGACTGAGGTACCAGACTCCACACATGCCACACCAGAATGAGGTACTAGACTCCGCACAGGCCACACCAGACTGGGGTACCAGACTCCGCAGATGCCACACCAGATTTGAGGTTCCAGACTCCTCACAGGCTTTAACAGACGGAGGTACTAGACTCCGCACATGCCACAACAGACTGAGGTACCAGACTCAGCACAGGCCCCACCAGACTGAGGTACCAGACTCCGCACATGCCACAATATTCTGAGATACCAGACTCCACACAGGCCACACAGAACTGAGGCACCAGACTCCGCACTGGCCACAACCGACTGAGGTACCAGACTCCGCACAGGTCACACCAGACTGAGGTACCAGACTACGCACAGGCCACACCAGACAGAGGTACCAGACTCTGCACAGTCCACACCAGACTGAGGTACCAGACTCCACACAGGCCACACCAGACTCAGGTACCAGACTTCGCACAGGCCACAACAGACGGAGGTACACGACTCTGCACAGGCCACACCAGACTGAGGTACCAGATCCGCACAGGCAACACCAGACTGAAGTACTAGACTCCGCACATGCCACAACAGACTGAGGTACCAGACTCCGCACATGCTACACCAGACTGAGGTACCAGACTCCGCACAGGCCACAATAGTCTGAGATACCAGACTCCACACAGGCCACACCAGACTGGGGCACCAGACTCCGCACTGGCCACAACAGACTGAGGTACCAGACTCCGCACAGGCCACACCAGACTGAGGTACCAGACTCCACACATGCCACACCAGAATGAGGTACCAGACTCCGCACAGGCCACACCAGACTGGGGTACCAGACTCCGCAGATGCCACACCAGACTTGAGGTTCCAGACTCCTCACAGGCTTTAACAGACGGAGGTACTAGACTCCGCACATGCCACAACAGACTGAGGTACCAGACTCCGCACATGCCACAATAGTCTGAGATACCAGACTCCACACAGGCCACACAGAACTGAGGCACCAGACTCCGCACTGGCCACAACCGACTGAGGTACCAGACTCCACACAGGCAACACCAGACTGAGGTACCAGACTCCGCACAGGCCACACCAGACTGAGGTTCCAGACTCCGCACAGGCCACAACCGACTGAGGTACCAGACTCCGCACAGGCCACATCAGACTGAGGTACCAGACTCCGCACAGGCCACATCAGACTGAGGTACCAGACTCCACACAGGCCACACCAGACTGAGGTACGAGACTCCGAACAGGCCACACCAGACTGAGGTACCAGACTCCGAACAGGCCACACCAGACTGAGGTACCAGACTCCGTACAGGCCACACCAGACTGATGTACCAGACTCCGCACAGGCTACACAAGACTGAGGTACCAGACTCCACACAGGCAACACCAGACTGAGGTACACGACTCCGCACAAGCCACACCAGACTGAGGTACCAGACTCCGCACAGGCCACAACAGACTGAGGTACCAGACTCCGCACAGGCCACAACAGACTGAGGTACCAGACTCCGCACATGCTACACCAGACTGAGGTACCAGACTCCGCACAGGCCACAATAGTCTGAGATACCAGACTCCACACAGGCCACACCAGACTGGGGCACCAGACTCCGCACTGGCCACAACAGACTGAGGTACCAGACTCCGCACAGGCCACACCAGACTGAGGTACCAGACTCCACACATGCCACACAGGAATGAGGTACCAGACTCCGCACAGGCCACACCAGACTGGGGTACCAGACTCCGCAGATGCCACACCAGATTTGAGGTTCCAGACTCCTCACAGGCTTTAACAGACGGAGGTACTAGACTCCGCACATGCCACAACAGACTGAGGTACCAGACTCAGCACAGGCCCCACCAGACTGAGGTACCAGACTCCGCACATGCCACAATATTCTGAGATACCAGACTCCACACAGGCCACACAGAACTGAGGCACCAGACTCCGCACTGGCCACAACCGACTGAGGTACCAGACTCCGCACAGGTCACACCAGACTGAGGTACCAGACTACGCACAGGCCACACCAGACAGAGGTACCAGACTCTGCACAGTCCACACCAGACTGAGGTACCAGACTCCACACAGGCCACACCAGACTGAGGTACCAGACTCCGAACAGGCCACACCAGACTGAGGTACCAGACTCCGCACAGGCCACACCAGACTGAGGTACCTGACTCCACACAGGCTACACCAGACTGATCTACCAGACTCCGCACAGGCTACACAAGACTGAGGTACCAGACTCCACACAGGCAACACCAGACTGAGGTACACGACTCCGCACAGGCCACACCAGACTGAGGTACCAGACTCCGCACAGGCCACAACAGACTGAGGTACCAGACTCCGCACAGGCCACACCAGAATGTGGTACCAGACTCCACACAGACCACAACAGACTGAGGTACCAGACTCCGCACAGGCCACAACAAACTGAGGTAACAGACTCTGCACAGGCCACACCAGACTGAGGTACCAGACTCTACACATGCCACACAAGACTGAAATACCAGAATCCGCACATGCCACAACAGACTGAGGTACCAGACTCCGCACAGGCCACAACAGACGGAGGTACACGACTCTGCACAGGCCACACCAGACTGAGGTACCAGATCCGCACAGGCAACACCAGACTGAAGTACTAGACTCCGCACATGCCACAACAGACTGAGGTACCAGACTCCGCACATGCTACACCAGACTGAGGTACCAGACTCCGCACAGGCCACAATAGTCTGAGATACCAGACTCCACACAGGCCACACCAGACTGGGGCACCAGACTCCGCACTGGCCACAACAGACTGAGGTACCAGACTCCGCACAGGCCACACCAGACTGAGGTACCAGACTCCACACATGCCACACCAGAATGAGGTACCAGACTCCGCACAGGCCACACCAGACTGGGGTACCAGACTCCGCAGATGCCACACCAGACTTGAGGTTCCAGACTCCTCACATGCTTTAACAGACGGAGGTACTAGACTCCGCACATGCCACAACAGACTGAGGTACCAGACTCCGCACATGCCACAATAGTCTGAGATACCAGACTCCACACAAGCCACACAGAACTGAGGCACCAGACTCCGCACTGGCCACAACCGACTGAGGTACCAGACTCCACACAGGCAACACCAGACTGAGGTACCAGACTCCGCACAGGCCACACCAGACTGAGGTTCCAGACTCCGCACAGGCCACAACCGACTGAGGTACCAGACTCCGCACAGGCCACATCAGACTGAGGTACCAGACTCCGCACAGGCCACATCAGACTGAGGTACCAGACTCCACACAGGCCACACCAGACTGAGGTACCAGACTCCGAACAGGCCACACCAGACTGAGGTACCAGACTCCGAACAGGCCACACCAGACTGAGGTACCAGACTCCGTACAGGCCACACCAGACTGATGTACCAGACTCCGCACAGGCTACACAAGACTGAGGTACCAGACTCCACACAGGCAACACCAGACTGAGGTACACGACTCCGCACAAGCCACACCAGACTGAGGTACCAGACTCCGCACAGGCCACAACAGACTGAGGTACCAGACTCCGCACAGGCCACAACAGACTGAGGTACCAGACTCCGCACATGCTACACCAGACTGAGGTACGAGACTCCGCACAGGCCACAATAGTCTGAGATACCAGACTCCACACAGGCCACACCAGACTGGGGCACCAGACTCCGCACTGGCCACAACAGACTGAGGTACCAGACTCCGCACAGGCCACACCAGACTGAGGTACCAGACTCCACACATGCCACACCAGAATGAGGTACCAGACTCCGCAAAGGCCACACCAGACTGGGGTACCAGACTCCGCAGATGCCACACCAGATTTGAGGTTCCAGACTCCTCACAGGCTTTAACAGACGGAGGTACTAGACTCCGCACATGCCACAACAGACTGAGGTACCAGACTCAGCACAGGCCCCACCAGACTGAGGTACCAGACTCCGCACATGCCACAATATTCTGAGATACCAGACTCCACACAGGCCACACAGAACTGAGGCACCAGACTCCGCACTGGCCACAACCGACTGAGGTACCAGACTCCGCACAGGTCACACCAGACTGAGGTACCAGACTACGCACAGGCCACACCAGACAGAGGTACCAGACTCTGCACAGTCCACACCAGACTGAGGTACCAGACTCCACACAGGCCACACCAGACTGAGGTACCAGACTCCGCACAGGCCACACCAGACTGAGGTTCCAGACTCCGCACAGGCCACAACCGACTGAAGTACCAGACTCCGCACAGGCCCCATCAGACTGAGGTACCAGACTCCGCACAGGTCACACCAGACTGAGGTACCAGACTACGCACAGGCCACACCAGACTGAGTTACCAGACTCCGCACAGGCCACACCAGACTGAGGTACCAGACTCCACACAGGCCACACCAGACTGAGGTACCAGACTCCGAACAGGCCACACCAGACTGAGGTACCAGACTCCGCACAGGCCACACCAGACTGAGGTACCTGACTCCACACAGGCTACACCAGACTGATCTACCAGACTCCGCACAGGCTACACAAGACTGAGGTACCAGACTCCACACAGGCAACACCAGACTGAGGTACACGACTCCGCACAGGCCACACCAGACTGAGGTACCAGACTCCGCACAGGCCACAACAGACTGAGGTACCAGACTCCGCACAGGCCACACCAGAATGTGGTACCAGACTCCGCACAGGCCACAACAAACTGAGGTAACAGACTCTGCACAGGCCACACCAGACTGAGGTACCAGACTCCACACATGCCACACAAGACTGAAATACCAGAATCCGCACATGCCACAACAGACTGAGGTACCAGACTCCGCACAGGCCACAACAGACGGAGGTACACGACTCTGCACAGGCCACACCAGACTGAGGTACCAGATCCGCACAGGCAACACCAGACTGAAGTACTAGACTCCGCACATGCCACAACAGACTGAGGTACCAGACTCCGCACATGCTACACCAGACTGAGGTACCAGACTCCGCACAGGCCACAATAGTCTGAGATACCAGACTCCACACAGGCCACACCAGACTGGGGCACCAGACTCCGCACTGGCCACAACAGACTGAGGTACCAGACTCCGCACAGGCCACACCAGACTGAGGTACCAGACTCCGCACTGGCCACAACCGACTGAGGTACCAGACTCCACACAGGCAACACCAGACTGAGGTACCAGACTCCGCACAGGCCACACCAGACTGAGGTTCCAGACTCCGCACAGGCCACAACCGACTGAGGTACCAGACTCCGCACAGGCCACATCAGACTGAGGTACCAGACTCCGCACAGGCCACATCAGACTGAGGTACCAGACTCCACACAGGCCACACCAGACTGAGGTACCAGACTCCGAACAGGCCACACCAGACTGAGGTACCAGACTCCGAACAGGCCACACCAGACTGAGGTACCAGACTCCGTACAGGCCACACCAGACTGATGTACCAGACTCCGCACAGGCTACACAAGACTGAGGTACCAGACTCCACACAGGCAACACCAGACTGAGGTACACGACTCCGCACAAGCCACACCAGACTGAGGTACCAGACTCCGCACAGGCCACAACAGACTGAGGTACCAGACTCCGCACAGGCCCCAACAGACTGAGGTACCAGACTCCGCACATGCTACACCAGACTGAGGTACCAGACTCCGCACAGGCCACAATAGTCTGAGATACCAGACTCCACACAGGCCACACCAGACTGGGGCACCAGACTCCGCACTGGCCACAACAGACTGAGGTACCAGACTCCGCACAGGCCACACCAGACTGAGGTACCAGACTCCACACATGCCACACCAGAATGAGGTACCAGACTCCGCAACGGCCACACCAGACTGGGGTATCAGACTCCGCAGATGCCACACCAGATTTGAGGTTCCAGACTCCTCACAGGCTTTAACAGACGGAGGTACTAGACTCCGCACATGCCACAACAGACTGAGGTACCAGACTCAGCACAGGCCCCACCAGACTGAGGTACCAGACTCCGCACATGCCACAATATTCTGAGATACCAGACTCCACACAGGACACACAGAACTGAGGCACCAGACTCCGCACTGGCCACAACCGACTGAGGTACCAGACTCCGCACAGGTCACACCAGACTGAGGTACCAGACTACGCACAGGCCACACCAGACAGAGGTACCAGACTCTGCACAGTCCACACCAGACTGAGGTACCAGACTCCACACAGGCCACACCAGACTGAGGTACCAGACTCCGCACAGGCCACACCAGACTGAGGTTCCAGACTCCGCACAGGCCACAACCGACTGAAGTACCAGACTCCGCACAGGCCACATCAGACTGAGGTACCAGACTCCGCACAGGTCACACCAGACTGAGGTACCAGACTACGCACAGGCCACACCAGACTGAGTTACCAGACTCCGCACAGGCCACACCAGACTGAGGTACCAGACTCCACACAGGCCACACCAGACTGAGGTACCAGACTCCGAACAGGCCACACCAGACTGAGGTACCAGACTCCGCACAGGCCACACCAGACTGAGGTACCTGACTCCACACAGGCTACACCAGACTGATCTACCAGACTCCGCACAGGC
This sequence comes from Ariolimax columbianus, assembly GCA_036924085.1. Classification (NCBI taxonomy): domain Eukaryota; kingdom Metazoa; phylum Mollusca; class Gastropoda; order Stylommatophora; family Arionidae; genus Ariolimax; species Ariolimax columbianus. The sequence goes on along the minus strand of JAVGWX010000004.1, from coordinate 3,856,466 downwards.
TACACAAGACTGAGGTACCAGACTCCACACAGGCAACACCAGACTGAGGTACACGACTCCGCACAGGCCACACCAGACTGAGGTACCAGACTCCGCACAGGCCACACCAGAATGTGGTACCAGACTCCACACAGACCACAACAGACTGAGGTACCAGACTCCGCACAGGCCACAACAAACTGAGGTAACAGACTCTGCACAGGCCACACCAGACTGAGGTACCAGACTCCACACATGCCACACAAGACTGAAATACCAGAATCCGCACATGCCACAACAGACTGAGGTACCAGACTCCGCACAGGCCACAACAGACGGAGGTACACGACTCTGCACAGGCCACACCAGACTGAGGTACCAGACTCCGCACATGCTACACCAGACTGAGGTACCAGACTCCGCACAGGCCACAATAGTCTGAGATACCAGACTCCACACAGGCCACACCAGACTGGGGCACCAGACTCCGCACTGGCCACAACAGACTGAGGTACCAGACTCCGCACAGGCCACACCAGACTGGGGTACCAGACTCCGCAGATGCCACACCAGACTTGAGGTTCCAGACTCCTCACAGGCTTTAACAGACGGAGGTACTAGACTCCGCACATGCCACAACAGACTGAGGTACCAGACTCCGCACATGCCACAATAGTCTGAGATACCAGACTCCACACAGGCCACACAGAACTGAGGCACCAGACTCCGCACTGGCCACAACCGACTGAGGTACCAGACTCCACACAGGCCACAACAGACTGAGGTACCAGACTCCGCACAGGCCACATCAGACTGAGGTACCAGACTCCGCACAGGTCACACCAGACTGAGGTACCAGACTACGCACAGGCCACACCAGACTGAGGTACCAGACTCTGCACAGTCCACACCAGACTGAGGTACCAGACTTCACACAGGCCACACCAGACTGAGGTACCAGACTCCGAACAGGCCACACCAGACTGAGGTACCAGACTCCACACAGGCCACACCAGACTGAGGTACCTGACTCCACACAGGCCACACCAGACTGATGTACCAGACTCCACACATGCCACAACAGACTGAGGTACCAGACTCCGCACAGGCCACAACAGACTGAGGTACCAGACTCCGCACAGCCCACAACAGACTTAGGTACTAGACTCCACACAGGCCACACCAAACTGTAGTACCAGACTCCGCACAGGCCACAACAGACATAGGTACAATACTCCACACAGGCAACACAAGACTGAGGTACCAGACTCCGCACAGGCCACACCCGACTGAGGTACCAGACTCCGCACAGGCCACACCAGACTGAGGTACCAGACTCCGCACATGCCACACCAGACTGAGGTGCCAGACTCCGCACAGGGCACACCAGACTGACGTACCAGACTCCGCACAGGCCACAACAGACTGAGGTTACAGACTCCGCACAGGCCACACCAGACTAAGGTACTAGACTCCGCACATGCCACACCAGACTGAGGTACCAGACTCCGCACAGGCCACAACAGACTGATGTACCAGACTCCGCACATGCCACAACATACTGAGGTACCAGACTCCGCACAGGCCACAACAGACTGAGCTACCAGACTCCACACAGGCCACACCAGACTGAGGTACCAGACTCCGCACAGGCCAAAACAGACTGAGGTACCAGACTCCGCACAGGTCACACCAGACTGAAGTACCAGAGTCCGCCCAGGCCACACCAGACTGAGATACTAGACTCCGCACAGGCAACACCAGACTGAGGTACCAGACTCCGCACAGGCAACAAAAGACTGAGGTACCAGACTCCGCACAGGCCACACCAGACTGAGGTTCCAGACTCCGCACAGGCCACAACCGACTGAGGTACCAGACTCCGCACAGGCCACATCAGACTGAGGTACCAGACTCCGCACAGGTCACACCAGACTGAGGTACCAGACTACGCACAGATCACACCAGACTGAGTTACCAGACTCCGCACAGGCCACACCAGACTGAGGTACCAGACTCAACACAGGCCACACCAGACTGAGGTACCAGACTCCGAACAGGCCACACCAGACTGAGGTACCAGACTCCGCACAGGCCACACCAGACTGAGGTACCTGACTCCACACAGGTCACACCAGACTGATGTACCAGACTCCGCACAGGCTACACAAGACTGAGGTACCAGACTCCACACAGGCAACACCAGACTGAGGTACACGACTCCGCACAGGCCACACCAGACTGAGGTACCAGACTCCGCACAGGCCACAACAGACTGAGGTACCAGACTCCGCACAGACCACAACAGACTGAGGTACCAGACTCCGCACAGGCCACAACAAACTGAGGTAACAGACTCTGCACAGGCCACACCAGACTGAGGTACCAGACTCCCCACATGCCACACAAGAATGAAATACCAGACTCCGCACAGGCCACAACAGACGGAGGTACAAGACTCTGCACAGGCCACACCAGACTGAGGTACCAGATCCGCACAGGCAACACCAGACTGAGGTACCAGATCCGCACAGGCAACTCCAGACTGAAGTACTAGACTCCGCACATGCCACAACAGACTGAGGTACCAGACTCCGCATATGCTACACCAGACTGAGGTACCAGAATCCGCACAGGCCACAATAGTCTGAGATACCAGACTCCACACAGGCCACACCAGACTGGGGCACCAGACTCCGCACTGGCCACAACAGACTGAGGTACCAGACTCCGCACAGGCCACACCAGACTGAGGTACCAGACTCCACACATGCCACACCAGAATGAGGTACCAGACTCCGCACAGGCCATAACAAGCTGAGGTAACAGACTCTGCACAGGCCACACCAGACTGAGGTACCAGACTCCACACATGCCACACAAGACTGAAATACCAGACTCCGCACATGCCACAACAGACTGAGGTACCAGACTCCGCACAGGCCACAACAGACGGAGGTACAAGACTCTGCACAGGCCACACCAGACTGAGGTACCAGATCCGCACAGGCAACACCAGACTGAAGTACTAGACTCCGCACATGCCACAACAGACTGAGGTACCAGACTCCGCACATGCTACACCAGACTGAGGTACCAGACTCCGCACAGGCCACAATAGTCTGAGATACCAGACTCCACACAGGCCACACCAGACTGGGGCACCAGACTCCGCACTGGCCACAACAGACTGAGGTACCAGACTCCGCACAGGCCACGCCAGACTGAGGTACCAGACTCCACACATGCCACACCAGAATGAGGTACCAGTCTCCGCACAGGCCACACCAGACTGGGGTACCAGACTCCGCAGATGCCACACCAGATTTGAGGTTCCAGACTCCTCACAGGCTTTAACAGACGGAGGTACTAGACTCCGCACATGCCACAACAGACTGAGGTACCAGACTCAGCACAGGCCCCACCAGACTGAGGTACCAGACTCCGCACATGCCACAATATTCTGAGATACCAGACTCCACACAGGCCACACAGAACTGAGGCACCAGACTCCGCACTGGCCACAACCGACTGAGGTACCAGACTCCGCACAGGTCACACCAGACTGAGGTACCAGACTACGCACAGGCCACACCAGACGGAGGTACCAGACTCTGCACAGTCCACACCAGACTGAGGTACCAGACTCCACACAGGCCACACCAGACTGAGGTACCAGACTCCGAACAGGCCACACCAGACTGAGGTACCAGACTCCGCACAGGCCACACCAGACTGAGGTACCAGACTCCACACATGCCACAACAGACTGAGGTACCAGACTCCGCACAGGCCACAACAGACTGAGGTACCAGACTCCGCACAGCCCACAACAGACTTAGGTACTAGACTCCACACAGGCCACACCAAACTGTGGTACCAGACTCCGCACAGGCCACAACAGACGGAGGTACCATACTCCACACAGGCAACACCAGACTGAAGTACCAGACTCCGCACAGGCCACACCCGACTGAGGTACCAGACTCCGCACATGCCACACCAGACTGAGGTACCAGACTCCGCACATGCCACACCAGACTGAGGTGCCAGACTCCGCACAGGGCACACCAGACTGACGTACCAGACTCCGCACAGGCCACAACAGACTGAGGTTACAGACTCCGCACAGGCCACACCAGACTAAGGTACTAGACTCCGCACATGCCACACAAGAATGAAATACCAGACTCCGCACAGGCCACAACAGACGGAGGTACAAGACTCTGCACAGGCCACACCAGACTGAGGTACCAGATCCGCACAGGCAACACCAGACTGAGGTACCAGATCCGCACAGGCAACTCCAGACTGAAGTACTAGACTCCGCACATGCCACAACAGACTGAGGTACCAGACTCCGCACATGCTACACCAGACTGAGGTACCAGAATCAGCACAGGCCACAATAGTCTGAGATACCAGACTCCACACAGGCCACACCAGACTGGGGCACCAGACTCCGCACTGGCCACAACAGACTGAGGTACCAGACTCCGCACAGGCCACACCAGACTGAGGTACCAGACTCCACACATGCCACACCAGAATGAGGTACCAGACTCCGCACAGGCCATAACAAGCTGAGGTAACAGACTCTGCACAGGCCACACCAGACTGAGGTACCAGACTCCACACATGCCACACAAGACTGAAATACCAGACTCCGCACAGGCCACAACAGACGGAGGTACAAGACTCTGCACAGGCCACACCAGACTGAGGTACCAGATCCGCACAGGCAACACCAGACTGAAGTACTAGACTCCGCACATGCCACAACAGACTGAGGTACCAGACTCCGCACATGCTACACCAGACTGAGGTACCAGACTCCGCACAGGCCACAATAGTCTGAGATACCAGACTCCACACAGGCCACACCAGACTGGGGCACCAGACTCCGCACTGGCCACAACAGACTGAGGTACCAGACTCCGCACAGGCCACGCCAGACTGAGGTACCAGACTCCACACATGCCACACCAGAATGAGGTACCAGACTCCGCACAGGCCACACCAGACTGGGGTACCAGACTCCGCAGATGCCACACCAGATTTGAGGTTCCAGACTCCTCACAGGCTTTAACAGACGGAGGTACTAGACTCCGCACATGCCACAACAGACTGAGGTACCAGACTCAGCACATGCCCCACCAGACTGAGGTACCAGACTCCGCACATGCCACAATATTCTGAGATACCAGACTCCACACAGGCCACACAGAACTGAGGCACCAGACTCCGCACTGGCCACAACCGACTGAGGTACCAGACTCCGCACAGGTCACACCAGACTGAGGTACCAGACTACGCACAGGCCACACCAGACGGAGGTACCAGACTCTGCACAGTCCACACCAGACTGAGGTACCAGACTCCACACAGGCCACACCAGACTGAGGTACCAGACTCCGAACAGGCCACACCAGACTGAGGTACCAGACTCCGCACAGGCCACACCAGACTGAGGTACCAGACTCCACACATGCCACAACAGACTGAGGTACCAGACTCCGCACAGGCCACAACAGACTGAGGTACCAGACTCCGCACAGCCCACAACAGACTTAGGTACTAGACTCCACACAGGCCACACCAAACTGTGGTACCAGACTCCGCACAGGCCACAACAGACGGAGGTACCATACTCCACACAGGCAACACCAGACTGAAGTACCAGACTCCGCACAGGCCACACCCGACTGAGGTACCAGACTCCGCCCATGCCACACCAGACTGAGGTGCCAGACTCCGCACAGGGCACACCAGACTGACGTACCAGACTCCGCACAGGCCACAACAGACTGAGGTTACAGACTCCGCACAGGCCACACCAGACTAAGGTACTAGACTCCGCACATGCCACACCAGACTGAGGTGCCAGACTCCGCACAGGGCACACCAGACTGACGTACCAGACTCCGCACAGGCCACAACAGACTGAGGTTACAGACTCCGCACAGGCCACACCAGACTAAGGTACTAGACTCCGCACATGCCACACCAGACTGAGGTACCAGACTCCGCACAGGCCACAACAGACTGAGGTACCAGACTCCGCACAGGCCACAACAGACTGAGGTACCAGACTCCGCACAGGCCACAACAGACTGAGCTACCAGACTCCACACAGGCCACACCAGACTGAGGTACCAGACTCCGCACAGGCCACAACAGACTGAGGTACCAGACTCCGCACAGGCCACACCAGACTGAAGTACCAGAGTCCGCCCAGGCCACAACAGACTTTGGTACTAGACTCTGCACAGGCCACACTAAACTGTGGTACCAGACTCCGCACCGGCCACAACAGACGGATGTACCATACTCCACACAGCCAACACCAGACTGATTTACACGAATCCGCACAGGCCACACCAGACTGAGGTACCAGACTCCGCACATGCCACAACAGACTGAGGTACCAGACTCCGCACAGGCCACACCAGACTGAGGTACCAGACTCCACACAGACCACAACAGACTGAGGTACCAGACTCCGCACAGGCCACAACAGACTGAAGTAACAGACTCTGCACAGGCCACACCAGACTGAGGTACCAGACTCCACACATGCCACACAAGACTGAAATACCAGACTACGCACATGCCACAACAGACTGAGGTAACAGACCCCGCACAGGCCACAACAGACGGAGGTACCAGACTCTTTACAGGCCACACCAGACTGAGATACTAGACTCCGCACAGGCAACACCAGACTGAGGTACCAGACTCCGCACAGGCAACACCAGACTGAGGTACCAGACTCCGCACAGGCCACACCAGACTGAGGTTCCAGACTCCGCACAGGCCACAACCGACTGAGGTACCAGACTCCGCACAGGCCACATCAGACTGAGGTACCAGACTCCGCACAGGTCACACCAGACTGAGGTACCAGACTACGCACAGGCCACACCAGACTGAGTTACCAGACTCCGCACAGGCCACACCAGACTGAGGTACCAGACTCCACACAGGCCACACCAGACTGAGGTACCAGACTCCGAACAGGCCACACCAGACTGAGGTACCAGACTCCGCACAGGCCACACCAGACTGAGGTACCTGACTCCACACATGTCACACCAGACTGATGTACCAGATTCCGCACAGGCTACACAAGACTGAGGTACCAGACTCCACACAGGCAACACCAGACTGAGGTACACGACTCCGCACAGGCCACACCAGACTGAGGTACCAGACTCCGCACAGGCCACAACAGACTGAGGTACCAGACTCCGCACAGGCCACACCAGAATGTGGTACCAGACTCCACACAGACCACAACAGACTGAGGTACCAGACTCCGCACAGGCCACAACAAACTGAGGTAACAGACTCTGCACAGGCCACACCAGACTGAGGTACCAGACTCCACACATGCCACACAAGACTGAAATACCAGACTCCGCACAGGCCACAACAGACGGAGGTACAAGACTCTGCACAGGCCACACCAGACTGAGGTACCAGATCCGCACAGGCAACACCAGACTGAAGTACTAGACTCCGCACATGCCACAACAGACTGATGTACCAGACTCCGCACATGCTACACCAGACTGAGGTACCATACTCCGCACAGGCCACAATAGTCTGAGATACCAGACTCCACACAGGCCACACCAGACTGGGGCACCAGACTCCGCAGTGGCCACAACAGACTGAGGTACCAGACTCCGCACAGGCCACACCAGACTGAGGTACCAGACTCCACACATGCCACACCAGAATGAGGTACCAGACTCCGCACAGGCCACACCAGACTGGGGTACCAGACTCCGCAGATGCCACACCAGATTTGAGGTTCCAGACTCCTCACAGGCTTTAACAGACGGAGGTACTAGACTCCGCACATGCCACAACAGACTGAGGTACCAGACTCAGCAGAGGCCCCACCAGACTGAGGTACCAGACTCCGCACATGCCACAATAGTCTGAGATACCAGACTCCACACAGGCCACACAGAACTGAGGCACCAGACTCCGCACTGGCCACAACCGACTGAGGTACCAGACTCCGCACAGGTCACACCAGACTGAGGTACCAGACTACGCACAGGCCACACCAGACTGAGGTACCAGACTCTGCACAGTCCACACCAGACTGAGGTACCAGACTCCACACAGGCCACACCAGACTGAGGTACCAGACTCCGAACAGGCCACACCAGACTGAGGTACCAGACTCCGCACAGGCCACACTAGACTGAGGTACCTGACTCCACACAGGCCACACCAGACTTAGGTACTAGACTCCACACAGGCCACACCAAACTGTGGTACCAGACTCCGCACAGGCCACAACAGACGGAGGTACCATACTCCACACAGGCAACACCAGACTGAGGTACCAGACTCCGCACAGGCCACACCCGACTGAGGTACCAGACTCCGCACAGGCCACACCAGACTGAGGTACCAGACTCCGCACATGCCACAGCAGACTGAGGTGCGAGACTCCGCACAGGGCACACCAGACTGACGTACCAGACTCCGCACAGGCCACAACAGACTGAGGTTACAGACTCCGCACAGGCCACACCAGACTAAGGTACTAGACTCCGCACATGCCACACCAGACTGAGGTACCAGACTCCGCACAGGCCACAACAGACTGAGGTACCAGACTCCGCACAGGCCACAACAGACTGAGGTACCAGACTCCGCACAGGCCACAACAGACTGAGCTACCAGACTCCACACAGGCCACACCAGACTGAGGTACCAGACTCCGCACAGGCCAAAACAGACTGAGGTACCAGACTCCGCACAGACCACACCAGACTGAAGTACCAGAGTCCGCAAAGGCCAAAACAGACTTTGGTACTAGACTCTGCACAGGCCAAACTAAACTGTGGTACCAGACTCCGCACCGGCAAGAACAGACGGATGTACCATATTCCACACAGCCAACACCAGACTGATTTACACGAATCCGCACAGGCCACACCAGACTGAGGTACCAGACTCCGCACATGCCACAACAGACTGAGGTACCAGACTCCGCACAGGCCACACCAGACTGAGGTACCAGACTCCACACAGACCACAACAGACTGAGGTACCAGACTCCGCACAGGCCACAACAGACTGAGGTAACAGACTCTGCACAGGGCACACCAGACTGAGGTACCAGACTCCACACAGGCCACACCAGACTGAGGTATTAGACTCCGAACAGGCCACACCAGACTGAGGTACCAGACTCCGCACAGGCCACACCAGACTGAGGTACCTGACTCCACACAGGCCACACCAGACTGATGTACCAGACTCGGCACAGGCTACACACGACTGAGGTACCAGAATCCACACAGGCAACACCAGACTGAGGTACACGACTCCGCACAAGCCACACCAGACTGAGGTTCCAGACTCCGCACAGGCCACAACAGACTGAGGTACCAGACTCCGCACAGGCCACAACAGACGGAGGTACAAGACTCTGTACAGGCCACATCAGACTGAGGTACCAGATCCGCACAGGCAACACCAGACTGAAGTACTAGACTCCGCACATGCCACAACAGACTGAGGTACCAGACTCCGCACATGCTACATCAGACTGAGGTACCAGACTCCGCACAGGCCACAATAGTCTGAGATACCAGACTCCACACAGGCCACACCAGACTGGGGCACCAGACTCCGCACTGGCCACAACAGACTGAGGTACCAGACTCCGCACAGGCCACACCAGACTGAGGTACCAGACTCCACACATGCCACACCAGAATGAGGTACCAGACTCCGCACAGGCCACACCAGACTGAGGTACCAGACTCCGCAGATGCCACACCAGATTTGAGGTTCCAGACTCCTCACAGGCTTTAACACACGGAGGTACTAGACTCCGCACATGCCACAACAGACTGAGGTACCAGACTCAGCACAGGCCCCACCAGACTGAGGTACCAGACTCCGCACATGCCACAATAGTCTGAGATACCAGACTCCACACAGGCCACACAGAACTGAGGCACCAGACTCCGCACTGGCCACAACCGACTGAGGTACCAGACTCCGCACAGGTCACACCAGACTGAGGTACCAGACTACGCACAGGCCACACCAGACTGAGGTACCAGACTCTGCATAGTCCACACCAGACTGAGGTACCAGACTCCACACAGGCCACACCAGACTGAGATACCAGACTCCGAACAGGCCACACCAGACTGAGGTACCAGACTCCGCACAGGCCACACCAGACTGAGGTACCTGACTCCACACAGGCCACACCAGACTGATGTACCAGACTCCACACATGCCACAACAGACTGAGGTACCAGACTCCGCACAGGCCACAACAGACTGAGGTACCAGACTCCGCACAGCCCACAACAGACTTAGGTACTAGACTCCACACAGGCCACACCAAACTGTGGTACCAGACTCCGCACAGGCCACAACAGACGGAGGTACCATACTCCACACAGGCAACATCAGACTGAGGTACCAGACTCCGCACAGGCCACACCAGACTGAAGTACCAGAGTCCGCCCAGGCCACAACAGACTTTGGTACTAGACTCTGCACAGGCCACACTAAACTGTGGTACCAGACTCCGCACCTGCCACAACAGACGGATGTACCATACTCCACACAGCCAACACCAGACTGATTTACACGAATCCGCACAGGCCACACCAGACTGAGGTACCAGACTCCGCACATGCCACAACAGACTGAGGTACCAGACTCCGCACAGGCCACACCAGACTGAGGTACCAGACTCCACACAGACCACAACAGACTGAGGTAACAGACTCTGCACAGGCCACACCAGACTGAGGTACCAGACTCCACACATGCCACACAAGACTGAAATACCAGACTCCGCACATGCCACAACAGACTGAGGTAACAGACACCGCACAGGCCACAACAGACGGAGGTACCAGACTCTTTACAGGCCACACCAGACTGAGATACTAGACTCCGCACAGGCAACACCAGACTGAGGTACCAGACTCCGCACAGGCAACACCAGACTGAGGTACCAGACTCCGCACAGGCCACACCAGACTGAGGTTCCAGACTCTGCACGGGCCACAACCGACTGAGGTACCAGACTCCGCACAGGCCACATAAGACTGAGGTACCAGACTCCGCACAGGTCACACCAGACTGAGGTACCAGACTACGCACAGGCCACACCAGACTGAGTTACCAGACTCCGCACAGGCCACACCAGACTGAGGTACCAGACTCCACACAGGCCACACCAGACTGAGGTACCAGACTCCGAACAGGCCACACCAGACTGAGGTACCACACTCCGCACAGGCCACACTAGACTGAGGTACCTGACTCCACACAGGCCACACCAGACTGATGTACCAGACTCCGCACAGGCTACACAAGACTGAGGTACCAGACTCCACACAGGCAACACCAGACTGAGGTACACGACTCCGCACAGGTCACACCAGACTGAGGTACCAGACTCCGCACAGGCCACAACAGACTGAGGTACCAGACTCCGCACAGGCCACACCAGAATGTGGTACCAGACTCCACACAGACCACAACAGACTGAGGTACCAGACTCCGCACAGGCCACAACAAACTGAGGTAACAGACTCTGCACAGGCCACACCAGACTGAGGTACCAGACTCCACACATGCCACACAAGACTGAAATACCAGACTCCGCACATGCCACAACAGACTGAGGTACCAGACTCCGCACAGGCCACAACAGACGGAGGTACAAGACTCTGCACAGGCCACACCAGACTGAGGTACCAGATCCGCACAGGCAACACCAGACTGAAGTACTAGACTCCGCACATGCCACAACAGACTGAGGTACCAGACTCCGCACATGCTACACCAGACTGAGGTACCAGACTCCGCACAGGCCACAACAGACTGAGGTACCAGACTCCGCACAGGCCACAACAGACTGAGGTACCAGACTCCGCACAGGCCACAACAGACTGAGCTACCAGACTCCACACAGGCCACACCAGACTGAGGTACCAGACTCCGCACAGGCCAAAACAGACTGAGGTACCAGACTCCGCACAGACCACACCAGACTGAAGTACCAGAGTCCGCAAAGGCCACAACAGACTTTGGTACTAGACTCTGCACAGGCCAAACTAAACTGTGGTACCAGACTCCGCACCGGCAAGAACAGACGGATGTACCATATTCCACACAGCCAACACCAGACTGATTTACACGAATCCGCACAGGCCACACCAGACTGAGGTACCAGACTCCGCACATGCCACAACAGACTGAGGTACCAGACTCCGCACAGGCCACACCAGACTGAGGTACCAGACTCCACACAGACCACAACAGACTGAGGTACCAGACTCCGCACAGGCCACAACAGACTGAGGTAACAGACTCTGCACAGGGCACACCAGACTGAGGTACCAGACTCCACACAGGCCACACCAGACTGAGGTATTAGACTCCGAACAGGCCACACCAGACTGAGGTACCAGACTCCGCACAGGCCACACCAGACTGAGGTACCTGACTCCACACAGGCCACACCAGACTGATGTACCAGACTCGGCACAGGCTTCACACGACTGAGGTACCAGACTCCACACAGGCAACACCAGACTGAGGTACACGACTCCGCACAAGCCACACCAGACTGAGGTTCCAGACTCCGCACAGGCCACAACAGACTGAGGTACCAGACTCCGCACAGGCCACAACAGACGGAGGTACAAGACTCTGTACAGGCCACATCAGACTGAGGTACCAGATCCGCACAGGCAACACCAGACTGAAGTACTAGACTCCGCACATGCCACAACAGACTGAGGTACCAGACTCCGCACATGCTACACCAGACTGAGGTACCAGACTCCGCACAGGCCACAATAGTCTGAGATACCAGACTCCACACAGGCCACACCAGACTGGGGCACCAGACTCCGCACTGGCCACAACAGACTGAGGTACCAGACTCCGCACAGGCCACACCAGACTGAGGTACCAGACTCCACACATGCCACACCAGAATGAGGTACCAGACTCCGCACAGGCCACACCAGACTGGGGTACCAGACTCCGCAGATGCCACACCAGATTTGAGGTTCCAGACTCCTCACAGGCTTTAACACACGGAGGTACTAGACTCCGCACATGCCACAACAGACTGAGGTACCAGACTCAGCACAGGCCCCACCAGACTGAGGTACCAGACTCCGCACATGCCACAATAGTCTGAGATACCAGACTCCACACAGGCCACACAGAACTGAGGCACCAGACTCCGCACTGGCCACAACCGACTGAGGTACCAGACTCCGCACAGGTCACACCAGACTGAGGTACCAGACTACGCACAGGCCACACCAGACTGAGGTACCAGACTCTGCATAGTCCACACCAGACTGAGGTACCAGACTCCACACAGGCCACACCAGACTGAGATACCAGACTCCGAACAGGCCACACCAGACTGAGGTACCAGACTCCGCACAGGCCACACCAGACTGAGGTACCTGACTCCACACAGGCCACACCAGACTGATGTACCAGACTCCACACATGCCACAACAGACTGAGGTACCAGACTCCGCACAGGCCACAACAGACTGAGGTACCAGACTCCGCACAGCCCACAACAGACTTAGGTACAAGACTCCACACAGGCCACACCAAACTGTGGTACCAGACTCCGCACAGGCCACAACAGACGGAGGTACCATACTCCACACAGGCAACACCAGACTGAGGTACCAGACTCCGCACAGGCCACACCAGACTGAAGTACCAGAGTCCGCCCAGGCCACAACAGACTTTGGTACTAGACTCTGCACAGGCCACACTAAACTGTGGTACCAGACTCCGCACCTGCCACAACAGACGGATGTACCATACTCCACACAGCCAACACCAGACTGATTTACACGAATCCGCACAGGCCACACCAGACTGAGGTACCAGACTCCGCACATGCCACAACAGACTGAGGTACCAGACTCCGCACAGGCCACACCAGACTGAGGTACCAGACTCCACACAGACCACAACAGACTGAGGTAACAGACTCTGCACAGGCCACACCAGACTGAGGTACCAGACTCCACACATGCCACACAAGACTGAAATACCAGACTCCGCACATGCCACAACAGACTGAGGTAACAGACACCGCACAGGCCACAACAGACGGAGGTACCAGACTCTTTACAGGCCACACCAGACTGAGATACTAGACTCCGCACAGGCAACACCAGACTGAGGTACCAGACTCCGCACAGGCAACACCAGACTGAGGTACCAGACTCCGCACAGGCCACACCAGACTGAGGTTCCAGACTCTGCACGGGCCACAACCGACTGAGGTACCAGACTCCGCACAGGCCACATAAGACTGAGGTACCAGACTCCGCACAGGTCACACCAGACTGAGGTACCAGACTACGCACAGGCCACACCAGACTGAGTTACCAGACTCCGCACAGGCCACACCAGACTGAGGTACCAGACTCCACACAGGCCACACCAGACTGAGGTACCAGACTCCGAACAGGCCACACCAGACTGAGGTACCACACTCCGCACAGGCCACACTAGACTGAGGTACCTGACTCCACACAGGCCACACCAGACTGAGGTACACGACTCCGCACAGGTCACACCAGACTGAGGTACCAGACTCCGCACAGGCCACAACAGACTGAGGTACCAGACTCCGCACAGGCCACACCAGAATGTGGTACCAGACTCCACACAGACCACAACAGACTGAGGTACCAGACTCCGCACAGGCCACAACAAACTGAGGTAACAGACTCTGCACAGGCCACACCAGACTGAGGTACCAGACTCCACACATGCCACACAAGACTGAAATACCAGACTCCGCACATGCCACAACAGACTGAGGTACCAGACTCCGCACAGGCCACAACAGACGGAGGTACAAGACTCTGCACAGGCCACACCAGACTGAGGTACCAGATCCGCACAGGCAACACCAGACTGAAGTACTAGACTCCGCACATGCCACAACAGACTGAGGTACCAGACTCCGCACATGCTACACCAGACTGAGGTACCAGACTCCGCACAGGCCACAACAGACTGAGGTACCAGACTCCGCACAGGCCACAACAGACTGAGGTACCAGACTCCGCACAGGCCACAACAGACTGAGCTACCAGACTCCACACAGGCCACACCAGACTGAGGTACCAGACTCCGCACAGGCCAAAACAGACTGAGGTACCAGACTCCGCACAGACCACACCAGACTGAAGTACCAGAGTCCGCAAAGGCCACAACAGACTTTGGTACTAGACTCTGCACAGGCCAAACTAAACTGTGGTACCAGACTCCGCACCGGCAAGAACAGACGGATGTACCATATTCCACACAGCCAACACCAGACTGATTTACACGAATCCGCACAGGCCACACCAGACTGAGGTACCAGACTCCGCACATGCCACAACAGACTGAGGTACCAGACTCCGCACAGGCCACACCAGACTGAGGTACCAGACTCCACACAGACCACAACAGACTGAGGTACCAGACTCCGCACAGGCCACAACAGACTGAGGTAACAGACTCTGCACAGGGCACACCAGACTGAGGTACCAGACTCCACACAGGCCACACCAGACTGAGGTATTAGACTCCGAACAGGCCACACCAGACTGAGGTACCAGACTCCGCACAGGCCACACCAGACTGAGGTACCTGACTCCACACAGGCCACACCAGACTGATGTACCAGACTCGGCACAGGCTTCACACGACTGAGGTACCAGACTCCACACAGGCAACACCAGACTGAGGTACACGACTCCGCACAAGCCACACCAGACTGAGGTTCCAGACTCCGCACAGGCCACAACAGACTGAGGTACCAGACTCCGCACAGGCCACAACAGACGGAGGTACAAGACTCTGTACAGGCCACATCAGACTGAGGTACCAGATCCGCACAGGCAACACCAGACTGAAGTACTAGACTCCGCACATGCCACAACAGACTGAGGTACCAGACTCCGCACATGCTACACCAGACTGAGGTACCAGACTCCGCACAGGCCACAATAGTCTGAGATACCAGACTCCACACAGGCCACACCAGACTGGGGCACCAGACTCCGCACTGGCCACAACAGACTGAGGTACCAGACTCCGCACAGGCCACACCAGACTGAGGTACCAGACTCCACACATGCCACACCAGAATGAGGTACCAGACTCCGCACAGGCCACACCAGACTGGGGTACCAGACTCCGCAGATGCCACACCAGATTTGAGGTTCCAGACTCCTCACAGGCTTTAACACACGGAGGTACTAGACTCCGCACATGCCACAACAGACTGAGGTACCAGACTCAGCACAGGCCCCACCAGACTGAGGTACCAGACTCCGCACATGCCACAATAGTCTGAGATACCAGACTCCACACAGGCCACACAGAACTGAGGCACCAGACTCCGCACTGGCCACAACCGACTGAGGTACCAGACTCCGCACAGGTCACACCAGACTGAGGTACCAGACTACGCACAGGCCACACCAGACTGAGGTACCAGACTCTGCATAGTCCACACCAGACTGAGGTACCAGACTCCACACAGGCCACACCAGACTGAGATACCAGACTCCGAACAGGCCACACCAGACTGAGGTACCAGACTCCGCACAGGCCACACCGAACTGAGGTACCTGACTCCACACAGGCCACACCAGACTGATGTACCAGACTCCACACATGCCACAACAGACTGAGGTACCAGACTCCGCACAGGCCACAACAGACTGAGGTACCAGACTCCGCACAGCCCACAACAGACTTAGGTACAAGACTCCACACAGGCCACACCAAACTGTGGTACCAGACTCCGCACAGGCCACAACAGACGGAGGTACCATACTCCACACAGGCAACACCAGACTGAGGTACCAGACTCCGCACAGGCCACACCAGACTGAAGTACCAGAGTCCGCCCAGGCCACAACAGACTTTGGTACTAGACTCTGCACAGGCCACACTAAACTGTGGTACCAGACTCCGCACCTGCCACAACAGACGGATGTACCATACTCCACACAGCCAACACCAGACTGATTTACACGAATCCGCACAGGCCACACCAGACTGAGGTACCAGACTCCGCACATGCCACAACAGACTGAGGTACCAGACTCCGCACAGGCCACACCAGACTGAGGTACCAGACTCCACACAGACCACAACAGACTGAGGTAACAGACTCTGCACAGGCCACACCAGACTGAGGTACCAGACTCCACACATGCCACACAAGACTGAAATACCAGACTCCGCACATGCCACAACAGACTGAGGTAACAGACACCGCACAGGCCACAACAGACGGAGGTACCAGACTCTTTACAGGCCACACCAGACTGAGATACTAGACTCCGCACAGGCAACACCAGACTGAGGTACCAGACTCCGCACAGGCAACACCAGACTGAGGTACCAGACTCCGCACAGGCCACACCAGACTGAGGTTCCAGACTCTGCACGGGCCACAACCGACTGAGGTACCAGACTCCGCACAGGCCACATAAGACTGAGGTACCAGACTCCGCACAGGTCACACCAGACTGAGGTACCAGACTACGCACAGGCCACACCAGACTGAGTTACCAGACTCCGCACAGGCCACACCAGACTGAGGTACCAGACTCCACACAGGCCACACCAGACTGAGGTACCAGACTCCGAACAGGCCACACCAGACTGAGGTACCACACTCCGCACAGGCCACACTAGACTGAGGTACCTGACTCCACACAGGCCACACCAGACTGATGTACCAGACTCCGCACAGGCTACACAAGACTGAGGTACCAGACTCCACACAGGCAACACCAGACTGAGGTACACGACTCCGCACAGGTCACACCAGACTGAGGTACCAGACTCCGCACAGGCCACAACAGACTGAGGTACCAGACTCCGCACAGGCCACACCAGACTGGGGCACCAGACTCCGCACTGGCCACAACAGACTGAGGTACCAGACTCCGCACAGGCCACACCAGACTGAGGTACCAGACTCCACACATGCCACACCAGAATGAGGTACCAGACTCCGCACAGGCCACACCAGACTGGGGTACCAGACTCCGCAGATGCCACACCAGATTTGAGGTTCCAGACTCCTCACAGGCTTTAACACACGGAGGTACTAGACTCCGCACATGCCACAACAGACTGAGGTACCAGACTCAGCACAGGCCCCACCAGACTGAGGTACCAGACTCCGCACATGCCACAATAGTCTGAGATACCAGACTCCACACAGGCCACACAGAACTGAGGCACCAGACTCCGCACTGGCCACAACCGACTGAGGTACCAGACTCCGCACAGGTCACACCAGACTGAGGTACCAGACTACGCACAGGCCACACCAGACTGAGGTACCAGACTCTGCATAGTCCACACCAGACTGAGGTACCAGACTCCACACAGGCCACACCAGACTGAGATACCAGACTCCGAACAGGCCACACCAGACTGAGGTACCAGACTCCGCACAGGCCACACCAGACTGAGGTACCTGACTCCACACAGGCCACACCAGACTGATGTACCAGACTCCACACATGCCACAACAGACTGAGGTACCAGACTCCGCACAGGCCACAACAGACTGAGGTACCAGACTCCGCACAGCCCACAACAGACTTAGGTACTAGACTCCACACAGGCCACACCAAACTGTGGTACCAGACTCCGCACAGGCCACAACAGACGGAGGTACCATACTCCACACAGGCAACACCAGACTGAGGTACCAGACTCCGCACAGGCCACACCAGACTGAAGTACCAGAGTCCGCCCAGGCCACAACAGACTTTGGTACTAGACTCTGCACAGGCCACACTAAACTGTGGTACCAGACTCCGCACCTGCCACAACAGACGGATGTACCATACTCCACACAGCCAACACCAGACTGATTTACACGAATCCGCACAGGCCACACCAGACTGAGGTACCAGACTCCGCACAGACCACAACAGACTGAGGTAACAGACTCTGCACAGGCCACACCAGACTGAGGTACCAGACTCCACACATGCCACACAAGACTGAAATACCAGACTCCGCACATGCCACAACAGACTGAGGTAACAGACACCGCACAGGCCACAACAGACGGAGGTACCAGACTCTTTACAGGCCACACTAGACTGAGATACTAGACTCCGCACAGGCAACACCAGACTGAGGTACCATACTCCGCACAGGCAACACCAGACTGAGGTACCAGACTCCGCACAGGCCACACCAGACTGAGGTTCCAGACTCTGCACGGGCCACAACCGACTGAGGTACCAGACTCCGCACAGGCCACATAAGACTGAGGTACCAGACTCCGCACAGGTCACACCAGACTGAGGTACCAGACTCCACACAGGCCACACCAGACTGGGGCACCAGACTCCGCACTGGCCACAACAGACTGAGGTACCAGACTCCGCACAGGCCACACCAGACTGAGGTACCAGACTCCACACATGCCACACCAGAATGAGGTACCAGACTCCGCACAGGCCACACCAGACTGGGGTACCAGACTCCGCAGATGCCACACCAGATTTGAGGTTCCAGACTCCTCACAGGCTTTAACACACGGAGGTACTAGACTCCGCACATGCCACAACAGACTGAGGTACCAGACTCAGCACAGGCCCCACCAGACTGAGGTACCAGACTCCGCACATGCCACAATAGTCTGAGATACCAGACTCCACACAGGCCACACAGAACTGAGGCACCAGACTCCGCACTGGCCACAACCGACTGAGGTACCAGACTCCGCACAGGTCACACCAGACTGAGGTACCAGACTACGCACAGGCCACACCAGACTGAGGTACCAGACTCTGCATAGTCCACACCAGACTGAGGTACCAGACTCCACACAGGCCACACCAGACTGAGATACCAGACTCCGAACAGGCCACACCAGACTGAGGTACCAGACTCCGCACAGGCCACACCAGACTGAGGTACCTGACTCCACACAGGCCACACCAGACTGATGTACCAGACTCCACACATGCCACAACAGACTGAGGTACCAGACTCCGCACAGGCCACAACAGACTGAGGTACCAGACTCCGCACAGCCCACAACAGACTTAGGTACAAGACTCCACACAGGCCACACCAAACTGTGGTACCAGACTCCGCACAGGCCACAACAGACGGAGGTACCATACTCCACACAGGCAACACCAGACTGAGGTACCAGACTCCGCACAGGCCACACCAGACTGAAGTACCAGAGTCCGCCCAGGCCACAACAGACTTTGGTACTAGACTCTGCACAGGCCACACTAAACTGTGGTACCAGACTCCGCACCTGCCACAACAGACGGATGTACCATACTCCACACAGCCAACACCAGACTGATTTACACGAATCCGCACAGGCCACACCAGACTGAGGTACCAGACTCCGCACATGCCACAACAGACTGAGGTACCAGACTCCGCACAGGCCACACCAGACTGAGGTACCAGACTCCACACAGACCACAACAGACTGAGGTAACAGACTCTGCACAGGCCACACCAGACTGAGGTACCAGACTCCACACATGCCACACAAGACTGAAATACCAGACTCCGCACATGCCACAACAGACTGAGGTAACAGACACCGCACAGGCCACAACAGACGGAGGTACCAGACTCTTTACAGGCCACACCAGACTGAGATACTAGACTCCGCACAGGCAACACCAGACTGAGGTACCAGACTCCGCACAGGCAACACCAGACTGAGGTACCAGACTCCGCACAGGCCACACCAGACTGAGGTTCCAGACTCTGCACGGGCCACAACCGACTGAGGTACCAGACTCCGCACAGGCCACATAAGACTGAGGTACCAGACTCCGCACAGGTCACACCAGACTGAGGTACCAGACTACGCACAGGCCACACCAGACTGAGTTACCAGACTCCGCACAGGCCACACCAGACTGAGGTACCAGACTCCACACAGGCCACACCAGACTGAGGTACCAGACTCCGAACAGGCCACACCAGACTGAGGTACCACACTCCGCACAGGCCACACTAGACTGAGGTACCTGACTCCACACAGGCCACACCAGACTGATGTACCAGACTCCGCACAGGCTACACAAGACTGAGGTACCAGACTCCACACAGGCAACACCAGACTGAGGTACACGACTCCGCACAGGTCACACCAGACTGAGGTACCAGACTCCGCACAGGCCACAACAGACTGAGGTACCAGACTCCGCACAGGCCACACCAGACTGGGGCACCAGACTCCGCACTGGCCACAACAGACTGAGGTACCAGACTCCGCACAGGCCACACCAGACTGAGGTACCAGACTCCACACATGCCACACCAGAATGAGGTACCAGACTCCGCACAGGCCACACCAGACTGGGGTACCAGACTCCGCAGATGCCACACCAGATTTGAGGTTCCAGACTCCTCACAGGCTTTAACACACGGAGGTACTAGACTCCGCACATGCCACAACAGACTGAGGTACCAGACTCAGCACAGGCCCCACCAGACTGAGGTACCAGACTCCGCACATGCCACAATAGTCTGAGATACCAGACTCCACACAGGCCACACAGAACTGAGGCACCAGACTCCGCACTGGCCACAACCGACTGAGGTACCAGACTCCGCACAGGTCACACCAGACTGAGGTACCAGACTACGCACAGGCCACACCAGACTGAGGTACCAGACTCTGCATAGTCCACACCAGACTGAGGTACCAGACTCCACACAGGCCACACCAGACTGAGATACCAGACTCCGAACAGGCCACACCAGACTGAGGTACCAGACTCCGCACAGACCACACCAGACTGAGGTACCTGACTCCACACAGGCCACACCAGACTGATGTACCAGACTCCACACATGCCACAACAGACTGAGGTACCAGACTCCGCACAGGCCACAACAGACTGAGGTACCAGACTCCGCACAGCCCACAACAGACTTAGGTACTAGACTCCACACAGGCCACACCAAACTGTGGTACCAGACTCCGCACAGGCCACAACAGACGGAGGTACCATACTCCACACAGGCAACACCAGACTGAGGTACCAGACTCCGCACAGGCCACACCAGACTGAAGTACCAGAGTCCGCCCAGGCCACAACAGACTTTGGTACTAGACTCTGCACAGGCCACACTAAACTGTGGTACCAGACTCCGCACCTGCCACAACAGACGGATGTACCATACTCCACACAGCCAACACCAGACTGATTTACACGAATCCGCACAGGCCACACCAGACTGAGGTACCAGACTCCGCACAGACCACAACAGACTGAGGTAACAGACTCTGCACAGGCCACACCAGACTGAGGTACCAGACTCCACACATGCCACACAAGACTGAAATACCAGACTCCGCACATGCCACAACAGACTGAGGTAACAGACACCGCACAGGCCACAACAGACGGAGGTACCAGACTCTTTACAGGCCACACTAGACTGAGATACTAGACTCCGCACAGGCAACACCAGACTGAGGTACCAGACTCCGCACAGGCAACACCAGACTGAGGTACCAGACTCCGCACAGGCCACACCAGACTGAGGTTCCAGACTCTGCACGGGCCACAACCGACTGAGGTACCAGACTCCGCACAGGCCACATAAGACTGAGGTACCAGACTCCGCACAGGTCACACCAGACTGAGGTACCAGACTACGCACAGGCCACACCAGACTGAGTTACCAGACTCCGCACAGGCCACACCAGACTGAGGTACCAGACTCCACACAGGCCACACCAGACTGAGGTACCAGACTCCGAACAGGCCACACCAGACTGAGGTACCACACTCCGCACAGGCCACACTAGACTGAGGTACCTGACTCCACACAGGCCACACCAGACTGATGTACCAGACTCCGCACAGGCTACACAAGACTGAGGTACCAGACTCCACACAGGCAACACCAGACTGAGGTACACGACTCCGCACAGGTCACACCAGACTGAGGTACCAGACTCCGCACAGGCCACAACAGACTGAGGTACCAGACTCCGCACAGGCCACACCAGAATGTGGTACCAGACTCCACACAGACCACAACAGACTGAGGTACCAGACTCCGCAAAGGCCACAACAAACTGAGGTAACAGACTCTGCACAGGCCACACCAGACTGAGGTACCAGACTCCACACATGCCACACAAGACTGAAATACCAGACTCTTTACAGGCCACACTAGACTGAGATACTAGACTCCGCACAGGCAACACCAGACTGAGGTACCAGACTCCGCACAGGCAACACCAGACTGAGGTACCAGACTCCGCACAGGCCACACCAGACTGAGGTTCCAGACTCTGCACGGGCCACAACCGACTGAGGTACCAGACTCCGCACAGGCCACAACAAACTGAGGTAACAGACTCTGCACAGGCCACACCAGACTGAGGTACCAGACTCCACACATGCCACACAAGACTGAAATACCAGACTCCGCACATGCCACAACAGACTGAGGTACCAGACTCCGCACAGGCCACAACAGACGGAGGTACAAGACTCTGCACAGGCCACACCAGACTGAGGTACCAGATCCGCACAGGCAACACCAGACTGAAGTACTAGACTCCGCACATGCCACAACAGACTGAGGTACCAGACTCCGCACATGCTACACCAGACTGAGGTACCAGACTCCGCACAGGCCACAATAGTCTGAGATACCAGACTCCACACAGGCCACACCAGACTCCGCACTGGCCACAACAGACTGAGGTACCAGACTCCGCACAGGCCACACCAGACTGAGGTACCAGACTCCACACATGCCACACCAGAATGAGGTACCAGACTCCGCACAGGCCACACCAGACTGGGGTACCAGACTCCGCAGATGCCACACCAGATTTGAGGTTCCAGACTCCTCACAGGCTTTAACAGACGGAGGTACTAGACTCCGCACATGCCACAACAGACTGAGGTACCAGACACAGCACAGGCCCCACCAGACTTAGGTACCAGACTCCGCACATGCCACAATAGTCTGAGATACCAGACTCCACACAGGCCACACAGAACTGAGGCACCAGAATCCGCACTGGCCACAACCGACTGAGGTACCAGACTCCGCACAGGTCACACCAGACTGAGGTACCAGACTACGCACAGGCCACACCAGACTGAGGTACCAGACTCTGCACAGTCCACACCAGACTGAGGTACCAGACTCCACACAGGCCACACCAGACTGAGGTACCAGACTCCGAACAGGCCACACAAGACTGAGGTACCAGACTCCGCACAGGCCACACCAGACTGAGGTACCTGACTCCACACAGGCCACACCAGACTGATGTACCAGACTCCACACATGCCACAACAGACTGAGGTACCAGACTCCGCACAGGCCACACCCGACTGAGGTACCAGACTCCGCACAGGCCACAACAGACTGAGGTACCAGACTCCGCACATGCCACACCAGACTGAGGTACCAGACTCCGCACAGGCCACAACAGACTGAGCTACCAGACTCCACACAGGCCACACCAGACTGAGGTACCAGACTCCGCACAGGCCAAAACAGACTGAGGTACCAGACTCCGCACAGGCCACACCAGACTGAAGTACCAGAGTCCGCCAAGGCCACAACAGACTTTGGTACTAGACTCTGCACAGGCCACACTAAACTGTGGTACCAGACTCCGCACCGGCCACAACAGACGGATGTACCATACTCCACACAGCCAACACCAGACTGATTTACACGAATCCGCACAGGCCACACCAGACTGAGGTACCAGACTCCGCACATGCCACAACAGACTGAGGTACCAGACTCCGCACAGGCCACACCAGACTGAGGTACCAGACTCCACACAGACCACAACAGACTGAGGTACCAGACTCCGCACAGGCCACAACAGACTGAGGTAACAGACTCTGCACAGGCCACACCAGACTGAGGTACCAGACTCCACACAGGCCACACCAGACTGAGGTACCAGACTCCGAACAGGCCACACCAGACTGAGGTACCAGACTCCGCACAGGCCACACCAGACTGAGGTACCTGACTCCACACAGGCCACACCAGACTGATGTACCAGACTCCGCACAGGCTACACAAGACTGAGGTACCAGACTCCACACAGGCAACACCAGACTGAGGTACACGACTCTGCACAGGCCACACCAGACTGAGGTACCAGACTCCGCACAGGCCACAACAGACTGAGGTACCAGACTCCGCACAGGCCACACCAGAATGTGGTACCAGACTCCACACAGGCCACACCAGACTGAGGTACCAGACTCCGAACAGGCCACACCAGACTGAGGTACCAGACTCCGCACAGGCCACACCAGACTGGGGTACCTGACTCCACACAGGCCACACCAGACTGATGTACCAGACTCCACACATGCCACAACAGACTGAGGTACCAGACTCCGCACAGGCCACAACAGACTGAGGTACCAGACTCCGCACAGCCCACAACAGACTTAGGTACTAGACTCCACACAGGCCACACCAAACTGTGGTACCAGACTCCGCACCGGCCACAACAGACGGAGGTACCTTACTCCACACAGGCAACACCACACTGAGGTACCAGACTCCGCACAGGCCACACCCGACTGAGGTACCAGACTCCGCACATGCCACACCAGACTGAGGTGCCAGACTCCGCACAGGGCACACCAGACTGACGTACCAGACTCCGCACAGGCCACAACAGACTGAGGTTACAGACTCCGCACAGGCCACACCAGACTAAGGTACTAGAATCCGCACATGCCACACCAGACTGAGGTACCAGACTCCGCACAGGCCACAACAGACTGAGGTACCAGACTCCGCACAGGCCACAACAGACTGAGGTACCAGACTCCGCACAGGCCACAACAGATTGAGCTACCAGACTCCACACAGGCCACACCAGACTGAGGTACCAGACTCCGCACAGGCCAAAACAGACTGAGGTACCAGACTCCGCACAGGCCACACCCGACTGAAGTACCAGAGTCCGCCAAGGCCACAACAGACTTTGGTACTAGACTCTGCACAGGCCACACTAAACTGTGGTACCAGACTCCGCACCGGCCACAACAGACGGATGTACCATACTCCACACAGCCAACACCAGACTGATTTACACGAATCCGCACAGGCCACACCAGACTGAGGTACCAGACTCCGCACATGCCACAACAGACTGAGGTACCAGACTCCGCACAGGCCACACCAGACTGAGGTATCAGACTCCACACAGACCACAACAGACTGAGGTACCAGACTCCGCACAGGCCACAACAGACTGAGGTAACAGACTCTGCACAGGCCACACCAGACTGAGGTACCAGACTCCACACATGCCACACAAGACTGAAATACCAGACTCCGCACATGCCACAACAGACTGAGGTACCAGACTCCGCACAGGCCACAACAGACGGAGGTACCAGACTCTTTACAGGCCACTCCAAACTGAGATACTAGACTCCGCACAGGCAACACCAGACTGAGGTACTAGACTCCGCACATGCCACAACAGACTGAGGTACCAGACTCCGCACATGCTAAACCAGACTGAGGTACCAGACTCCGCACAGGCCACACCAGACTGAGGTACCAGACTCCACACATGCCACACCAGAATGAGGTACCAGACTCCGCACAGGCCACACCAGACTGGGGTACCAGAATCCGCAGATGCCATACCAGACCTGAGGTTCCAGACTCCTCACAGGCTTTAACAGACGGAGGTACTAGACTCCGCACATGCCACAACAGACTGAGGTACCAGACTCAGCACAGGCCCCACCAGACTGAGGTACCAGACTCCGCACATGCCACAATATTCTGAGATACCAGACTCCACACAGGCCACACAGAACTGAGGCACCAGACTCCGCACTAGCCACAACCGACTGAGGTACCAGACTCCACACAGGCCACAACCGACTGAGGTACCAGTCTCCGCACAGGCCACACATGACTGAGGTACCAGACTCTTTATAGGCCACACCAGACTGAGATACTAGACTCCGCACAGGCAACACCAGACTGAGGTACCAGACTCCGCACAGGCCACACCAGACTGAGGTACCAGACTCCGCACAGGCCACACCAGACTGAGGTTCCAGACTACGCACAGGCCACAACCGACTGAGGTACCAGACTCCGCACAGGCCACATCAGACTGAGGTACCAGACTCCGCACAGGTCACACCAGACTGAGGTACCAGACTACGCACAGGCCACACCAGACTGAGTTACCAGACTCTTCACAGTCCACACCAGACTGAGGTACCAGACTCCACACAGGCCACACCAGACTGAGGTACCAGACTCCGAACAGGCCACACCAGACTGAGGTACCAGACTCCGCACAGGCCACACCAGACTGAGGTACCTGACTCCACACAGGCCACACCAGACTGATGTACCAGACTCCGCACAGGCTACACAAGACTGAGGTACCAGACTCCGCACAGGCCACACCAGACTGAGATACCTGACTCCACACAGTCCACATCAGACTGAGGCACCAGACTCCGCAATGGCCACAACAGACTGAAGTACCAGACTCCACACAGGCCACAACAGACTGAGGTACCAGACTCCGCACAGGCCACAACAGACTGAGGTACCAGACTCCGCAGAGCCCACAACAGACTTAGGTACTAGACTCCACACAGGCCACACCAAACTGTGGTACCAGACTCTGCACAGGCCACAACAGACGGAGGTACCATACTCCACACAGGCAACACCAGACTGCGGTACCAGACTCCGCACAGGCCACACCCGACTGAGGTACCAGACTCCGCACAGGCCACACCAGACTGAGGTACCAGACTCCGCACATGCCACACCAGACTGAGGTGCCAGACTCCGCACAGGGCACAACAGACTGACGTACCAGACTCCGCACAGGCCAAAACAGACTGAGGTACCAGACTCCGCACAGGCCACACCATACTGAAGTACCAGAGTCCGCCCAGGCCACAACAGACTTGTGTACTAGACTCTGCACAGGCCACACTAAACTGTGGTACCAGACTCCGCACAGGCCACAACAGACGGATGTACCATACTCCACACAGGCAACACCAGACTGAGGTACACGACTCCGCACAGGCCACAAATGACTGAGGTACCAGACTCCGCACAGGCCACACCAGACTGAGGTACCAGACTCCACACAGACCACAACAGACTGAGGTACCAGACTCCGCACAGGCCACATTAGACTGAGGTAACAGACTCTGCACAGGCCACACCAGACTGAGGTACCAGACTCCACACATGCCACACAAGACTGAAATACCAGACTCCGCACAGGCCACACCCGACTGAGGTACCAGACTCCGCACAGGCCACACCAGACTGAGGTACCAGACTCCGCACAGGCCACACCAGACTGAGGTTCCAGACTCCGCACAGGCCACAACCGACTGAGGTACCAGACTCCGCACAGGCCACATCAGACTGAGGTACCAGACTCCGCACAGTTCACACCAGACTGAGGTACCAGACTACGCACAGGCCACACCAGACTGAGGTACCAGACTCTGCACAGTCCACACCAGACTGAGGTACCAGACTCCACACAGGCCACACCAGACTGAGGTACCAGACTCCGAACAGGCCACATCAGACTGAGGTACCAGACTCCGCACAGGCCACACCAGACTGAGGTACCTGACTTCACACAGGCCTCACCAGACTGATGTACCAGACTCCACACATGCCACAACAGACTGAGGTACCAGACTCCGCACATGCCACAACAGACTGAGGTACCAGACTCCGCACAGCCCACAACAGACTTAGGTACTAGACTCCACACAGGCCACACCAAACTGTGGTACCAGACTCCGCACAGGCCACAACAGACGGAGGTACCATACTCCACACAGGCAACACCAGACTGAGGTACCAGACTCCGCACAGGCCACACCCGACTGAGGTACCAGACTCCGCACAGGCGACACCAGACTGAGGTACCAGACTCCGCACATGCCACACCAGACTGAGGTGCCAGACTCCGCACAGGGCACACCAGACTGACGTACCAGACTCCGCACAGGCTACAACAGACTGAGGTTACAGACTCCGCACAGGCCACAACAGACGGAGGTACCAGACTCTTTACAGGCCACACCAGACTGAGATACTAGACTCCGCACAGGCAACACCAGACTGAGGTACCAGACTCCGCACAGGCAACACCAGACTGAGGTACCAGACTCCGCACAGGCCACACCAGACTGAGGTTCCAGACTCCGCACAGGCCACAACCGACTGAGGTACCAGACTCCGCACAGGCCACATCAGACTGAGGTACCAGACTCCGCACAGGTCACACCAGACTGAGGTACCAGACTCCGCACAGGCCACATCAGACTGAGGTACCAGACTCCGCACAGGTCACACCAGACTGAGGTACCAGACTCCGCACAGGCCACACCAGACTGAGGTACCAGACTCCACACAGGCCACACCAGACTGAGGTACCAGACTCCGAACAGGCCACACCAGACTGAGGTACCACACTCCGCACAGGCCACACCAGACTGAGGTACCTGACTCCACACAGGCCACACCAGACTGATGTACCAGACTCCGCACAGGCTACACAAGACTGAGGTACCAGACTCCACACAGGCAACACCAGACTGAGGTACACGACTCCGCACAGGTCACACCAGACTGAGGTACCAGACTCCGCACAGGCCACAACAGACTGAGGTACCAGACTCCGCACAGGCCACACCAGAATGTGGTACCAGACTCCACACAGACCACAACAGACTGAGGTACCAGACTCCGCACAGGCCACAACAAATTGAGGTAACAGACTCTGCACAGGCCACACCAGACTGAGGTACCAGACTCCACACATGCCACACAAGACTGAAATACCAGACTCCGCACATGCCACAACAGACTGAGGTACCAGACTCCGCACAGGCCACAACAGACGGAGGTACAAGACTCTGCACAGGCCACACCAGACTGAGGTACCAGATCCGCACAGGCAACACCAGACTGAAGTACTAGACTCCGCACATGCCACAACAGACTGAGGTACCAGACTCCGCACATGCTACACCAGACTGAGGTACCAGACTCCGCACAGGCCACAATAGTCTGAAATAGCAGACTCCACACAGGCCACACCAGACTGGGGCACCAGACTCCGCACTGGCCACAACAGACTGAGGTACCAGACTCCGCACAGGCCACACCAGACTGAGGTACCAGACTCCACATATGCCACACCAGAATGAGGTACCAGACTCCGCACAGGCCACACCAGACTGGGGTACCAGACTCCGCAGATGCCACACCAGATTTGAGGTTCCAGACTCCTCATAGGCTTTAACAGACGGAGGTACTAGACTCCGCACATGCCACAACAGACTGAGGTACCAGACTCAGCACAGGCCCCACCAGACTGAGGTACCAGACTCCGCACATGCCACAATAGTCTGAGATACCAGACTCCACACAGGCCACACAGAACTGAGGCACCAGACTCCGCACTGGCCACAACCGACTGAGGTACCAGACTCCGCACAGGTCACACCAGACTGAGGTACCAGACTACGCACAGGCCACACCAGACTGAGGTACCAGACTCTGCACAGTCCACACCAGACTGAGGTACCAGACTCCACACAGGCCACACCAGACTGAGGTACCAGACTCCGAACAGGCCACACCAGACTGAGGTACCAGACTCCGCACAGGCCACACCAGACTAATGTACCAGACTCCACACATGCCACAACAGACTGAGGTACCAGACTCCGCACAGGCCACAACAGACTGAGGTACCAGACTCCGCACAGCCCACAACAGACTTAGGTACTAGACTCCACACAGGCCACACCAAACTGTGGTACCAGACTCCGCACAGGCCACAACAGACGGAGGTACCATACTCCACACAGGCAACACCAGACTGAGGTACCAGACTCCGCACAGGCCACACCCGACTGAGGTACCAGACTCCGCACAGGCCACACCAGACTGAGGTACCATACTCCGCACAGGCCACAACAGACTGAGGTACCAGACTCCGCACAGGCCACAACAGACTGAGGTACCAGACTCCGCACAGGCCACAACAGACTGAGGTACCAGACTCCGCACAGGCCACAACAGACTGAGCTACCAGACTCCACACAGGCCACACCAGACTGAGGTACCAGACTCCGCACAGGCCACATCAGACTGAGGTACCAGACTCCGCACAGGCCACAACAGACTGAGCTACCAGACTCCACACAGGCCACACCAGACTGAGGTACCAGACTCCGCACAGGCCAAAACAGACTGAGGTACCAGACTCCGCACAGACCACACCAGACTGAAGTACCAGAGTCCGCCAAGGCCACAACAGACTTTGTACTAGACTCTGCACAGGCCACACTAAACTGTGGTACCAGACTCCGCACCGGCAAGAACAGACGGATGTACCATATTCCACACAGCCAACACCAGACTGATTTACACGAATCCGCACAGGCCACACCAGACTGAGGTACCAGACTCCGCACATGCCACAACAAACTGAGGTACCAGACTCCGCACAGGCCACACCAGACTGAGGTACCAGACTCCACACAGACCACAACAGACTGAGGTACCAGACTCCGCACAGGCCACAACAGACTGAGGTAACAGACTCTGCACAGGGCACACCAGACTGAGCTACCAGACTCCACACAGGCCACACCAGACTGAGGTATTAGACTCCGAACAGGCCACACCAGACTGAGGTACCAGACTCCGCACAGGCCACACCAGACTGAGGTACCTGACTCCACACAGGCCACACCAGACTGATGTACCAGACTCGGCACAGGCTACACAAGACTGAGGTACCAGACTCCACACAGGCAACACCAGACTGAGGTACACGACTCCGCACAAGCCACACCAGACTGAGGTTCCAGACTCCGCACAGGCCACAACAGACTGAGGTACCAGACTCCGCACAGGCCACACCAGAATGTGGTACCAGACTCCACACAGACCACAACAGACTGAGGTACCAGACTCCGCACAGGCCACAACAAACTGAGGTAATAGACTCTGCACAGGCCACACCAGACTGAGGTACCAGACTCCACACATGCCACACAAGACTGAAATACCAGACTCCGCACATGCCACAACAGACTGAGGTACCAGACTCCGCACAGGCCACAACAGACGGAGGTACAAGACTCTGCACAGGCCACATCAGACTGAGGTACCAGATCCGCACAGGCAACACCAGACTGAAATACTAGACTCCGCACATGCCACAACAGACTGAGGTACCAGACTCCGCACATGTTACACCAGACTGAGGTACCAGACTCCGCACAGGCCACAATAGTCTGAGATACCAGACTCCACACAGGCCACACCAGACTGGGGCACCAGACTCCGCACTGGCCACAACAGACTGAGGTACCAGACTCCGCACAGGCCACACCAGACTGAGGTACCAGACTCCACACATGCCACACCAGAATGAGGTACCAGACTCCGCACAGGCCACACCAGACTGGGGTACCAGACTCCGCAGATGCCACACCAGATTTGAGGTTCCAGACTCCTCACAGGCTTTAACAGACGGAGGTACTAGACTCCGCACATGCCACAACAGACTGAGGTACCAGACTCAGCACAGGCCCCACCAGACTGAGGTACCAGACTCCGCACATGCCACAATAGTCTGAGATACCAGACTCCACACAGGCCACACAGAACTGAGGCACCAGACTCCGCACTGGCCACAACCGACTGAGGTACCAGACTCCGCACAGGTCACACCAGACTGAGGTACCAGACTACGCACAGGCCACACCAGACTGAGGTACCAGACTCTGCATAGTCCACACCAGACTGAGGTACCAGACTCCACACAGGCCACACCAGACTGAGGTACCAGACTCCGAACAGGCCACACCAGACGGAGGTACCAGACTCCGCACAGGCCACACCAGACTGAGGTACCTGACTCCACACAGGCCACACCAGACTGATGTACCAGACTCCACACATGCCACAACAGACTGAGGTACCAGACTCCGCACAGGCCACAAGAGACTGAGGTACCAGACTCCGCACAGCCCACAACAGACTTAGGTACTAGACTCCACACAGGCCACACCAACCTGTGGTACCAGACTCCGCACAGGCCACAACAGACGGAGGTACCATACTCCACACAGGCAACACCAGACTGAGGTACCAGACTCCGCACAGGCCACACCAGACTGAAGTACCAGAGTCCGCCCAGGCCACAACAGACTTTGGTACTAGACTCTGCACAGGCCACACTAAACTGTGGTACCAGACTCCGCACCTGCCACAACAGACGGATGTACCATACTCCACACAGCCAACACCAGACTGATTTACACGAATCCGCACAGGCCACACCAGACTGAGGTACCAGACTCCGCACATGCCACAACAGACTGAGGTACCAGACTCCGCACAGGCCACACCAGACTGAGGTACCAGACTCCACACAGACCACAACAGACTGAGGTAACAGACTCTGCACAGGCCACACCGGACTGAGGTACCAGACTCCACACATGCCACACAAGACTGAAATACCAGACTCCGCACATGCCACAACAGACTGAGGTAACAGACACCGCACAGGCCACAACAGACGGAGGTACCAGACTCTTTACAGGCCACACCAGACTGAGATACTAGACTCCGCACAGGCAACACCAGACTGAGGTACCAGACTCCGCACAGGCAACACCAGACTGAGGTACCAGACTCCGCACAGGCCACACCAGGCTGAGGTTCCAGACTCTGCACGGGCCACAACCGACTGAGGTACCAGACTCCGCACAGGTCACACCAGACTGAGGTACCAGACTACGCACAGGCCACACCAGACTGAGTTACCAGACTCCGCACAGGCCACACCAGACTGAGGTACCAGACTCCACACAGGCCACACCAGACTGAGGTACCAGACTCCGAACAGGCCACACCAGACTGAGGTACCACACTCCGCACAGGCCACACTAGACTGAGGTACCTGACTCCACACAGGCCACACCAGACTGATGTACCAGACTCCGCACAGGCTACACAAGACTGAGGTACCAGACTCCACACAGGCAACACCAGACTGAGGTACACGACTCCGCACAGGTCACACCAGACTGAGGTACCAGACTCCGCACAGGCCACAACAGACTGAGGTACCAGACTCCGCACAGGCCACACCAGAATGTGGTACCAGACTCCACACAGACCACAACTGACTGAGGTACCAGACTCCGCACAGGCCACAACAAACTGAGGTAACAGACTCTGCACAGGCCACACCAGACTGAGGTACCAGACTCCACACATGCCACACAAGACTGAAATACCAGACTCCGCACATGCCACAACAGACTGAGGTACCAGACTCCGCACAGGCCACAACAGACGGAGGTACCAGACTCCGCACAGGCCACACCAGACTGAGGTACCAGATCCGCACAGGCAACACCAGACTGAAGTACTAGACTCCGCACATGCCACAACAGACTGAGGTACCAGACTCCGCACATGCTACACCAGACTGAGGTACCAGACTCCGCACAGGCCACAATAGTCTGAGATACCAGACTCCACACAGGCCACACCAGACTGGGGCACCAGACTCCGCACTGGCCACAACAGACTGAGGTACCAGACTCCGCACAGGCCACACCAGACTGAGGTACCAGACTCCACACATGCCACACCAGAATGAGGTACCAGAATCCGCACAGGCCACAACAGACTGGGGTACCAGACTCCGCAGATGCCACACCAGATTTGATGTTCCAGACTCCTCACAGGCTTTAACAGACGGAGGTACTAGACTCCGCACATGCCACAACAGACTGAGGTACCAGACTCAGCACAGGCCCCACCAGACTGAGGTACCAGACTCCGCACATGCCACAATAGTCTGAGATACCAGACTCCACACAGGCCACACAGAACTGAGGCACCAGACTCCGCACTGGCCACAACCGACTGAGGTACCAGACTCCGCACAGGTCACACCAGACTGAGGTACCAGACTACGCACAGGCCACACCAGACTGAGGTACCAGACTCTGCACAGTCCACACCAGACTGAGGTACCAGACTCCACACAGGCCACACCAGACTGAGGTACCAGACTCCGAACAGGCCACACAAGACTGAGGTACCAGACTCCGCACAGGCCACACCAGACTGAGGTACCTGACTCCACACAGGCCACACCAGACTGATGTACCAGACTCCACACATGCCACAACAGACTGAGGTACCAGACTCCGCACAGGCCACAACAGACTGAGGTACCAGACTCCGCACAGCCCACAACAGACTTAGGTACTAGACTCCACACAGGCCACACCAAACTGAGGTACCAGACTCCGCACAGGCCACACCCGACTGAGGTACCAGACTCCGCACAGGCCACAATAGACTGAGGTACCAGACTCCGCACATGCCACACCAGACTGAGGTGCCAGACTCCGCACAGGGCACACCAGACTGACGTACCAGACTCCGCACAGGCCACAACAGACTGAGGTTACAGACTCCGCACAGGCCACACCAGACTAAGGTACTAGACTCCGCACATGCCACACCAGACTGAGGTACCAGACTCCGCACATGCCACAACAGACTGAGGTACCAGACTCCGCACAGGCCACAACAGACTGAGGTACCAGACTCCGCACAGGCCACAACAGACTGAGCTACCAGACTCCGCACAGGCCAAAACAGACTGAGGTACCAGACTCCGCACAGGCCACACCAGACTGAAGTACCAGAGTCCGCCAAGGCCACAACAGACTTTGGTACTAGACTCTGCACAGGCCACACTAAACTGTGGTACCAGACTCCGCACCGGCCACAACAGACGGATGTACCATACTCCACACAGCCAACACCAGACTGATTTACACGAATCCGCACAGGCCACACCAGACTGAGGTACCAGACTCCGCACATGCCACAACAGACTGAGGTACCAGACTCCGCACAGGCCACACCAGACTGAGGTACCAGACTCCACACAGACCACAACAGACTGAGGTACCAGACTCCGCACAGGCCACAACAGACTGAGGTAACAGACTCTGCACAGGCCACACCAGACTGAGGTACCAGACTCCACACAGGCCACACCAGACTGAGGTACCAGACTCCGAACAGGCCACACCAGACTGAGGTACCAGACTCCGCACAGGCCACACCAGACTGAGGTACCTGACTCCACACAGGCCACACCAGACTGATGTACCAGACTCCGCACAGGCTACACAAGACTGAGGTACCAGACTCCACACAGGCAACACCAGACTGAGGTACACGACTCCGCACAGGCCACACCAGACTGAGGTACCAGACTCCGCACAGGCCACAACAGACTGAGGTACCAGACTCCGCACAGGCCACACCAGAATGTGGTACCAGACTCCACACAGGCCACACCAGACTGAGGTACCAGACTCCGAACAGGCCACACCAGACTGAGGTACCAGACTCCGCACAGGCCACACCAGACTGGGGTACCTGACTCCACACAGGCCACACCAGACTGATGTACCAGACTCCACACATGCCACAACAGACTGAGGTACCAGACTCCGCACAGGCCACAACAGACTGAGGTACCAGACTCCGCACAGGCCACAACAGACTTAGGTACTAGACTCCACACAGGCCACACCAAACTGTGGTACCAGACTCCGCACCGGCAACACCAGACTGAGGTACCAGACTCCGCACAGGCCACACCCGACTGAGGTACCAGACTCCGCACAGGCCACACCAGACTGAGGTACCAGACTCCGCACATGCCACACCAGACTGAGGTGCCAGACTCCGCACAGGGCACACCAGACTGACGTACCAGACTCCGCGCAGGCCACAACAGACTGAGGTTACAGACTCCGCACAGGCCACACCAGACTAAGGTACTAGACTCCGCACATGCCACACCAGACTGAGGTACCAGACTCCGCACAGGCCACAACAGACTGAGGTACCAGACTCCGCACAGGCCACAACAGACTGAGGTACCAGACTCCGCACAGGCCACAACAGACTGAGCTACCAGACTCCACACAGGCCACACCAGACTGAGGTACCAGACTCCGCACAGGCCAAAACAGACTGAGGTACCAGACTCCGCACATGCCACACCAGACTGAAGTACCAGAGTCCGCCAAGGCCACAACAGACTTTGGTACTAGACTCTGCACAGGCCACACTAAACTGTGGTACCAGACTCCGCACCGGCCACAACAGACGGATGTACCATACTCCACACAGCCAACACCAGACTGATTTACACGAATCCGCACAGGCCACACCAGACTGAGGTACCAGACTCCGCACATGCCACAACAGACTGAGGTACCAGACTCCGCACAGGCCACACCAGACTGAGGTACCAGACTCCACACAGACCACAACAGACTGAGGTACCAGACTCCGCACAGGCCACAACAGACTGAGGTAACAGACTCTGCACAGGCCACACCAGACTGAGGTACCAGACTCCACACAGGCCACACCAGACTGAGGTACCAGACTCCGAACAGGCCACACCAGACTGATGTACCAGACTCCGCACAGGCCACACCAGACTGAGGTACCTGACTCCACACAGGCCACACCAGACTGATGTACCAGACTCCGCACAGGCTACACAAGACTGAGGTACCAGACTCCACACAGGCAACACCAGACTGAGGTACACGACTCCGCACAGGCCACACCAGACTGAGGTACCAGACTCCGCACAGGCCACAACAGACTGAGGTACCAGACTCCGCACAGGCCACACCAGAATGTGGTACCAGACTCCACACAGGCCACACCAGACTGAGGTACCAGACTCCGAACAGGCCACACCAGACTGAGGTACCAGACTCCGCACAGGCCACACCAGACTGGGGTACCTGACTCCACACAGGCCACACCAGACTGATGTACCAGACTCCACACATGCCACAACAGACTGAGGTACCAGACTCCGCACAGGCCACAACAGACTGAGGTACCAGACTCCGCACAGGCCACAACAGACTTAGGTACTAGACTCCACACAGGCCACACCAAACTGTGGTACCAGACTCCGCACCGGCCACAACAGACGGAGGTACCTTACTCCACACAGGCAACACCAGACTGAGGTACCAGACTCCGCACAGGCCACACCCGACTGAGGTACCAGACTCCGCACATGCCACACCAGACTGAGGTGCCAGACTCCGCACAGGGCACACCAGACTGACGTACCAGACTCCGCACAGGCCACAACAGACTGAGGTTACAGACTCCGCACAGGCCACACCAGACTAAGGTACTAGAATCCGCACATGCCACACCAGACTGAGGTACCAGACTCCGCACAGGCCACAACAGACTGAGGTACCAGACTCCGCACAGGCCACAACAGACTGAGGTACCAGACTCCGCACAGGCCACAACAGATTGAGCTACCAGACTCCACACAGGCCACACCAGACTGAGGTACCAGACTCCGCACAGGCCAAAACAGACTGAGGTACCAGACTCCGCACAGGCCACACCAGACTGAAGTACCAGAGTCCGCCAAGGCCACAACAGACTTTGGTACTAGACTCTGCACAGGCCACACTAAACTGTGGTACCAGACTCCGCACCGGCCACAACAGACGGATGTACCATACTCCACACAGCCAACACCAGACTGATTTACACGAATCCGCACAGGCCACACCAGACTGAGGTACCAGACTCCGCTCATGCCACAACAGACTGAGGTACCAGACTCCGCACAGGCCACACCAGACTGAGGTACCAGACTCCACACAGACCACAACAGACTGAGGTACCAGACTCCGCACAGGCCACAACAGACTGAGGTAACAGACTCTGCACAGGCCACACCAGACTGAGGTACCAGACTCCACACATGCCACACAAGACTGAAATACCAGACTCCGCACATGCCACAACAGACTGAGGTACCAGACTCCGCACAGGCCACAACAGACGGAGGTACCAGACTCTTTACAGGCCACTCCAAACTGAGATACTAGACTCCGCACAGGCAACACCAGACTGAGGTACTAGACTCCGCACATGCCACAACAGACTGAGGTACCAGACTCCGCACATGCTAAACCAGACTGAGGTACCAGACTCCGCACAGGCCACACCAGACTGAGGTACCAGACTCCACACATGCCACACCAGAATGAGGTACCAGACTCCGCACAGGCCACACCAGACTGGGGTACCAGAATCCGCAGATGCCATACCAGACTTGAGGTTCCAGACTCCTCACAGGCTTTAACAGACGGAGGTACTAGACTCCGCACATGCCACAACAGACTGAGGTACCAGACTCAGCACAGGCCCCACCAGACTGAGGTACCAGACTCCGCACATGCCACAATATTCTGAGATACCAGACTCCACACAGGCCACACAGAACTGAGGCACCAGACTCCGCACTAGCCACAACCGACTGAGGTACCAGACTCCACACAGGCCACAACAGACTGAGGTACCAGACTCCGCACAGGCCACACCAGACTGAGGTACTAGACTCCGCACATGCCACAACAGACTGAGGTACCAGTCTCCGCACAGGCCACACATGACTGAGGTACCAGACTCTTTATAGGCCACACCAGACTGAGATACTAGACTCCGCACAGGCAACACCAGACTGAGGTACCAGACTCCGCACAGGCCACACCAGACTGAGGTACCAGACTCCGCACAGGCCACACCAGACTGAGGTTCCAGACTACGCACAGGCCACAACCGACTGAGGTACCAGACTCCGCACAGGCCACATCAGACTGAGGTACCAGACTCCGCACAGGTCACACCAGACTGAGGTACCAGACTACGCACAGGCCACACCAGACTGAGGTACCAGACTCTGCACAGTCCACACCAGACTGAGGTACCAGACTCCACACAGGCCACACCAGACTGAGGTACCAGACTCCGTACAGGCCACACCAGACTGAGGTACCTGACTCCACACAGGCCACACCAGACTGATGTACCAGACTCCGCACAGGCTACACAAGACTGAGGTACCAGACTCCGCACAGGCCACACCAGACTGAGATACCTGACTCCAGACAGTCCACATCAGACTGAGGCACAAGACTCCGCAATGGCCACAACAGACTGATGTACCAGACTCCACACAGGCCACAACAGACTGAGGTACCAGACTCCGCACAGGCCACAACAGACTGAAGTACCAGACTCCGCAGAGCCCACAACAGACTTAGGTACTAGACTCCACACAGGCCACACCAAACTGTGGTACCAGACTCCGCACAGGCCACAACAGACGGAGGTACCATACTCCACACAGGCAACACCAGACTGAGGTACCAGACTCCGCACAGGCCACACCCGACTGAGGTACCAGACTCCGCACAGGCCACACCAGACTGAGGTACCAGACTCCGCACATGCCACACCAGACTGAGGTGCCAGACTCCGCACAGGGCACAACAGACTGACGTACCAGACTCCGCACAGGCCAAAACAGACTGAGGTACCAGACTCCGCACAGGCCACACCAGACTGAAGTACCAGAGTCCGCCCAGGCCACAACAGACTTTTGTACTAGACTCTGCACAGGCCACACTAAACTGTGGTACCAGACTCCGCACAGGCCACAACAGACGGATGTACCATACTCCACACAGGCAACACCAGACTGAGGTACACGACTCCGCACAGGCCACAAATGACTGAGGTACCAGACTCCGCACAGGCCACACCAGACTGAGGTACCAGACTCCACACAGACCACAACAGACTGAGGTACCAGACTCCGCACAGGCCACATTAGACTGAGGTAACAGACTCTGCACAGGCCACACCAGACTGAGGTACCAGACTCCACACATGCCACACAAGACTGAAATACCAGACTCCGCACAGGCCACACCCGACTGAGGTACCAGACTCCGCACAGGCCACACCAGACTGAGGTACCAGACTCCACACAGGCCACACCAGACTGAGGTTCCAGACTCCGCACAGGCCACAACCGACTGAGGTACCAGACTCCGCACAGGCCACATCAGACTGAGGTACCAGACTCCGCACAGTTCACACCAGACTGAGGTACCAGACTACGCACAGGCCACACCAGACTGAGGTACCAGACTCTGCACAGTCCACACCAGACTGAGGTACCAGACTCCACACAGGCCACACCAGACTGAGGTACCAGACTCCGAACAGGCCACATCAGACTGAGGTACCAGACTCCGCATAGGCCACACCAGACTGAGGTACCTGACTCCACACAGGCCACACCAGACTGATGTACCAGACTCCACACATGCCACAACAGACTGAGGTACCAGACTCCGCACATGCCACAACAGACTGAGGTACCAGACTCCGCACAGCCCACAACAGACTTAGGTACTAGACTCCACACAGGCCACACCAAACTGTGGTACCAGACTCCGCACAGGCCACAACAGACGGAGGTACCATACTCCACACAGGCAACACCAGACTGAGGTACCAGACCCCGCACAGGCCACTCCCGACTGAGGTACCAGACTCCGAATCGGCGACACCAGACTGAGGTACCAGACTCCGCACATGCCACACCAGACTGAGGTGCCAGACTCCGCACAGGGCACACCAGACTGACGTACCAGACTCCGCACAGGCCACAACAGACTGAGGTTACAGACTCCGCACAGGCCACAACAGACGGAGGTACCAGACTCTTTACAGGCCACACCAGACTGAGATACTAGACTCCGCACAGGCAACACCAGACTGAGGTACCAGACTCCGCACAGGCAACACCAGACTGAGGTACCAGACTCCGCACAGGCCACACCAGACTGAGGTTCCAGACTCCGCACAGGCCACAACCGACTGAGGTACCAGCCTCCGCACAGGCCACATCAGACTGAGGTACCAGATTCCGCACAGGTCACACCAGACTGAGGTACCAGACTACGCACAGGCCACATCAGACTGAGTTACCAGACTCCGCACAGGCCACACCAGACTGAGGTACCAGACTCCACACAGGTCACACCAGACTGAGGTACCAGACTCCGAACAGGCCACACCAGACTGAGGTACCACACTCCGCACAGGTCACACCAGACTGAGGTACCTGACTCCACACAGGCCACACCAGACTGATGTACCAGACTCCGCACAGGCTACACAAGACTGAGGTACCAGACTCCACACAGGCAACACCAGAGTGAGGTACACGACTCCGCACAGGTCACACCAGACTGAGGTACCAGACTCCGCACATGCCACACAAGACTGAAATACCAGACTCCGCACATGCCACAACAGACTGAGGTACCAGACTCCGCACAGGCCACAACAGACGGAGGAACAAGACTCTGCACAGGCCACACCAGACTGAGGTACCAGATCCGCACAGGCAACACCAGACTGAAGTACTAGACTCCGCACATGCCACAACAGACTGAGGTACCAGACTCCGCACATGCTACACCAGACTGAGGTACCAGACTCCGCACAGGCCACAATAGTCTGAGATACCAGACTCCACACAGGCCACACCAGACTGGGGCACCAGACTCCGCACTGGCCACAACAGACTGAGGTACCAGACTCCGCACAGGCCACACCAGACTGAGGTACCAGACTCCACACATGCCACACCAGAATGAGGTACCAGACTCCGCACAGGCCACACCAGACTGGGGTACCAGACTCCGCAGATGCCACACCAGATTTGAGGTTCCAGACTCCTCATAGGCTTTAACAGACGGAGGTACTAGACTCCGCACATGCCACAACAGACTGAGGTACCAGACTCAGCACAGGCCCCACCAGACTGAGGTACCAGACTCCGCACATGCCACAATAGTCTGAGATACCAGACTCCACACAGGCCACACAGAACTGAGGCACCAGACTCCGCACTGGCCACAACCGACTGAGGTACCAGACTCCGCACAGGTCACACCAGACTGAGGTACCAGACTACGCACAGGCCACACCAGACTGAGGTACCAGACTCTGCACAGTCCACACCAGACTGAGGTACCAGACTCCACACAGGCCACACCAGACTGAGGTACCAGACTCCGAACAGGCCACACCAGACTGAGGTACCAGACTCCGCACAGGCCACACCAGACTGAGGTACCTGACTCCACACAGGCCACACCAGACTGATGTACCAGACTCCACACATGCCACAACAGACTGAGGTACCAGACTCCGCACAGGCCACAACAGACTGAGGTACCAGACTCCGCACAGCCCACAACAGACTTAGGTACTAGACTCCACACAGTCCACACCAAACTGTGGTACCAGACTCCGCACAGGCCACAACAGACGGAGGTACCATACTC
The DNA here is from genome assembly GCA_036924085.1 of Ariolimax columbianus. Taxonomy (NCBI): domain Eukaryota; kingdom Metazoa; phylum Mollusca; class Gastropoda; order Stylommatophora; family Arionidae; genus Ariolimax; species Ariolimax columbianus. The sequence goes on along the minus strand of JAVGWX010000004.1, from coordinate 3,813,003 downwards.
CACACAGGCAACACCAGACTGAGGTACCAGACTCCGCACAGGCCACACCCGACTGAGGTACCAGACTCCGCACAGGCCACACCAGACTGAGGTACCAGACTCCGCACATGCCACACCAGACTGAGGTGCCAGACTCCGCACAGGGCACACCAGACTGACGTACCAGACTCCGAACAGGCCACAACAGACTGAGGTTACAGACTCCGCACAGGCCACACCAGACTAAGGTACTAGACTCCGCACATGCCACACCAGACTGAGGTACTAGACTCCGCACAGGCCACAACAGACTGAGGTACCAGACTCCGCACAGGCCACAACAGACTGAGGTACCAGACTCCGCACAGGCCACAACAGACTGAGCTACCAGACTCCACACAGGCCACACCAGACTGAGGTACCAGACTCCGCACAGGCCAAAACAGACTGAGGTACCAGACTCCGCACAGGTCACACCAGACTGAAGTACCAGAGTCCGCCAAGGCCACAACAGACTTTGGTACTAGACTCTGCACAGGCCACACTAAACTGTGGTACCAGACTCCGCACCGGCCACAACAGACGGATGTACCATACTCCACACAGCCAACACCAGACTGATTTACACGAATCCGCACAGGCCACACCAGACTGAGGTACCAGACTCCGCACATGCCACAACAGACTGAGGTACCAGACTCCGCACAGGCCACAACAGACTGAGGTACCAGACTCCGCACAGGCCACACCAGACTGAGGTACCAGACTCCGAACAGGCCACACCAGACTGAGGTACCAGACTCCGCACAGACCACACCAGACTGGGGTACCTGACTCCACACAGGCCACACCAGACTGATGTACCAGACTCCACACATGCCACAAAGGACTGAGGTACCAGACTCCGCACAGGCCACAACAGACTGAGGTACCAGACTCCGCACAGCCCACAACAGACTTAGGTACTAGACTCCACACAGGCCACACCAAACTGTGGTACCCGACTCCGCACCGGCCACAACAGACGGAGGTACCTTACTCCACACAGGCAACACCAGACTGAGGTACCAGACTCCGCACAGGCCACACCCGACTGAGGTACCAGACTCCGCACAGGCCACACCAGAACGAGGTACCAGACTCCGCACAGGCCACACCAGACTGAGGTTCCAGACTCCGCACAGGCCACAACCGACTGAGGTACCAGACTCCGCACAGGCCACATCAGACTGAGGTACCAGACTCCGCACAGTTCACACCAGACTGAGGTACCAGACTACGCACAGGCCACACCAGACTGAGGTACCAGACTCTGCACAGTCCACACCAGACTGAGGTACCAGACTCCACACAGGCCACACCAGACTGAGGTACCAGACTCCGAACAGGCCACATCAGACTGAGGTACCAGACTCCGCATAGGCCACACCAGACTGAGGTACCTGACTCCACACAGGCCACACCAGACTGATGTACCAGACTCCACACATGCCACAACAGACTGAGGTACCAGACTCCGCACATGCCACAACAGACTGAGGTACCAGACTCCGCACATCCCACAACAGACTTAGGTACTAGACTCCACACAGGCCACACCAAACTGTGGTACCAGACTCCGCACAGGCCACAACAGACGGAGGTACCATACTCCACACAGGCAACACCAGACTGAGGTACCAGACTCCGCACAGGCCACTCCCGACTGAGGTACCAGACTCCGAATCGGCGACACCAGACTGAGGTACCAGACTCCGCACATGCCACACCAGACTGAGGTGCCAGACTCCGCACAGGGCACACCAGACTGACGTACCAGACTCCGCACAGGCCACAACAGACTGAGGTTACAGACTCCGCACAGGCCACAACAGACGGAGGTACCAGACTCTTTACAGGCCACACCAGACTGAGATACTAGACTCCGCACAGGCAACACCAGACTGAGGTACCAGACTCCGCACAGGCAACACCAGACTGAGGTACCAGACTCCGCACAGGCCACACCAGACTGAGGTTCCAGACTCCGCACAGGCCACAACCGACTGAGGTACCAGACTCCGCACAGGCCACATCAGACTGAGGTACCAGATTCCGCACAGGTCACACCAGACTGAGGTACCAGACTACGCACAGGCCACATCAGACTGAGTTACCAGACTCCGCACAGGCCACACCAGACTGAGGTACCAGACTCCACACAGGTCACACCAGACTGAGGTACCAGACTCCGAACAGGCCACACCAGACTGAGGTACCACACTCCGCACAGGTCACACCAGACTGAGGTACCTGACTCCACACAGGCCACACCAGACTGATGTACCAGACTCCGCACAGGCTACACAAGACTGAGGTACCAGACTCCACACAGGCAACACCAGACTGAGGTACACGACTCCGCACAGGTCACACCAGACTGAGGTACCAGACTCCGCACATGCCACACAAGACTGAAATACCAGACTCCGCACATGCCACAACAGACTGAGGTACCAGACTCCGCACAGGCCACAACAGACGGAGGTACAAGACTCTGCACAGGCCACACCAGACTGAGGTACCAGATCCGCACAGGCAACACCAGACTGAAGTACTAGACTCCGCACATGCCACAACAGACTGAGGTACCAGACCCCGCACATGCTACACCAGACTGAGGTACCAGACTCCGCACAGGCCACAATAGTCTGAGATACCAGACTCCACACAGGCCACACCAGACTGGGGCACCAGACTCCGCACTGGCCACAACAGACTGAGGTACCAGACTCCGCACAGGCCACACCAGACTGAGGTACCAGACTCCACACATGCCACACCAGAATGAGGTACCAGACTCCGCACAGGCCACACCAGACTGGGGTACCAGACTCCGCAGATGCCACACCAGATTTGAGGTTCCAGACTCCTCATAGGCTTTAACAGACGGAGGTACTAGACTCCGCACATGCCACAACAGACTGAGGTACCAGACTCAGCACAGGCCCAACCAGACTGAGGTACCAGACTCCGCACATGCCACAATAGTCTGAGATACCAGACTCCACACAGGCCACACAGAACTGAGGCACCAGACTCCGCACTGGCCACAACCGACTGAGGTACCAGACTCCGCACAGGTCACACCAGACTGAGGTACCAGACTACGCACAGGCCACACCAGACTGAGGTACCAGACTCTGCACAGTCCACACCAGACTGAGGTACCAGACTCCACACAGGCCACACCAGACTGAGGTACCAGACTCCGAACAGGCCACACCAGACTGAGGTACCAGACTCCGCACAGGCCACACCAGACTGAGGTACCTGACTCCACACAGGCCACACCAGACTGATGTACCAGACTCCACACATGCCACAACAGACTGAGGTACCAGACTCCGCACAGGCCACAACAGACTGAGGTACCAGACTCCGCACAGCCCACAACAGACTTAGGTACTAGACTCCACACAGGCCACACCAAACTGTGGTACAAGACTCCGCACAGGCCACAACAGACGGAGGTACCATACTCCACACAGGCAACACCAGACTGAGGTACCAGACTCCGCACAGGCCACACCCGACTGAGGTACCAGACTCCGCACAGGCCACACCAGACTGAGGTACCAGACTCCGCACATGCCACACCAGACTGAGGTGCCAGACTCCGCACAGGGCACACCAGACTGACGTACCAGACTCCGAACAGGCCACAACAGACTGAGGTTACAGACTCCGCACAGGCCACACCAGACTAAGGTACTAGACTCCGCACATGCCACACCAGACTGAGGTACTAGACTCCGCACAGGCCACAACAGACTGAGGTACCAGACTCCGCACAGGCCACAACAGACTGAGGTACCAGACTCCGCACAGGCCACAACAGACTGAGCTACCAGACTCCACACAGGCCACACCAGACTGAGGTACCAGACTCCGCACAGGCCAAAACAGACTGAGGTACCAGACTCCGCACAGGTCACACCAGACTGAAGTACCAGAGTCCGCCAAGGCCACAACAGACTTTGGTACTAGACTCTGCACAGGCCACACTAAACTGTGGTACCAGACTCCGCACCGGCCACAACAGACGGATGTACCATACTCAACACAGCCAACACCAGACTGATTTACACGAATCCGCACAGGCCACACCAGACTGAGGTACCAGACTCCGCACATGCCACAACAGACTGAGGTACCAGACTCCGCACAGGCCACAACAGACTGAGGTACCAGACTCCGCACAGGCCACACCAGACTGAGGTACCAGACTCCGAACAGGCCACACCAGACTGAGGTACCAGACTCCGCACAGACCACACCAGACTGGGGTACCTGACTCCACACAGGCCACACCAGACTGATGTACCAGACTCCACACATGCCACAAAGGACTGAGGTACCAGACTCCGCACAGGCCACAACAGACTGAGGTACCAGACTCCGCACAGCCCACAACAGACTTAGGTACTAGACTCCACACAGGCCACACCAAACTGTGGTACCCGACTCCGCACCGGCCACAACAGACGGAGGTACCTTACTCCACACAGGCAACACCAGACTGAGGTACCAGACTCCGCACAGGCCACACCCGACTGAGGTACCAGACTCCGCACATGCCACACCAGACTGAGGTGCCAGACTCGGCACAGGGCACACCAGACTGACGTACCAGACTCCGCACAGGCCACAACAGACTGAGGTTACAGACTCCGCACAGACCACACCAGACTAAGGTACTAGAATCCGCACATGCCACACCAGACTGAGGTACCAGACTCCGCACAGGCCACAACAGACTGAGGTACCAGACTCCGCACAGGCCACAACAGACTGAGGTACCAGACTCCGCACAGGCCACAACAGATTGAGCTACCAGACTCCACACAGGCCACACCAGACTGAGGTACCAGACTCCGCACAGGCCAAAACAGACTGAGGTACCAGACTCCGCACAGGTCACACCAGACTGAAGTACCAGAGTCCGCCAAGGCCACAACAGACTTTGGTACTAGACTCTGCACAGGCCACACTAAACTGTGGTACCAGACTCCGCACCGGCCACAACAGACGGATGTACCATACTCCACACAGCCAACACCAGACTGATTTACACGAATCCGCACAGGCCACACCAGACTGAGGTACCAGACTCCGCACATGCCACAACAGACTGAGGTACCAGACTCCGCACAGGCCACACCAGACTGAGGTACCAGACTCCACACAGACCACAACAGACTGAGGTACCAGACTCCGCACAGGCCACAACAGACTGAGGTAACAGACTCTGCACAGGCCACACCAGACTGAGGTACCAGACTCCACACATGCCACACAAGACTGAAATACCAGACTCCGCACATGCCACAACAGACTGAGGTACCAGACTCCGCACAGGCCACAACAAACGGAGGTACCAGACTCTTTACAGGCCACACCAAACTGAGATACTAGACTCCGCACAGGCAACACCAGACTGAGGTACTAGACTCCGCACATGCCACAACCGACTGAGGTACCAGACTCCGCACATGCTACACCAGACTGAGGTACCAGACTCCGCACAGGCCACAATAGTCTGAGATACCAGACTCCACACATGCCACACCAGAATGAGGTACCAGACTCCGCACAGGCCACACCAGACTGGGGTACCAGAATCCGCAGATGCCATACCAGACTTGAGGTTCCAGACTCCTCACAGGCTTTAACAGACGGAGGTACTAGACTCCGCACATGCCACAACAGACTGAGGTACCAGACTCAGCACAGGCCCCACCAGACTGAGGTACCAGACTCCGCACATGCCACAATAGTCTGAGATACCAGACTCCACACAGGCCACACAGAACTGAGGCACCAGACTCCGCACTAGCCACAACCGACTGAGGTACCAGACTCCACACAGGCCACAACAGACTGAGGTACCAGACTCCGCACAGGCCAAACCAGACTGAGGTACTAGACTCCGCACATGCCACAACAGACTGAGGTACCAGTCTCCGCACAGGCCACACATGACTGAGGTACCAGACTCTTTATAGGCCACACCAGACTGAGATACTAGACTCCGCACAGGAAACACCAGACTGAGGTACCAGACTCCGCACAGGCCACACCAGACTGAGGTACCAGACTCCGCACAGGCCACACCAGACTGAGGTTCCAGACTCCGCACAGGCCACAACCGACTGAGGTACCAGACTCCGCACAGGCCACATCAGACTGAGGTACCAGACTCCGCACAGGTCACACCAGACTGAGGTACCAGACTACGCACAGGCCACACCAGACTGAGGTACCAGACTCTGCACAGTCCACACCAGACTGAGGTACCAGACTCCACACAGGCCACACCAGACTGAGGTACCAGACTCCGAACAGGCCACACCAGACTGAGGTACCAGACTCCGCACAGGCCACACCAGACTGAGGTACCTGACTCCACACAGGCCACATCAGACTGATGTACCAGACTCCGCACAGGCTACACAAGACTGATGTACCAGACTCCGCACAGGCCACACCAGACTGAGATACCTGACTCCACACAGTCCACATCAGACTGAGGCACCAGACTCCGCAATGGCCACAACAGACTGATGTACCAGACTCCACACAGGCCACAACAGACTGAGGTACCAGACTCCGCACAGGCCACAACAGACTGAGGTACCAGACTCCGCAGAGCCCACAACAGACTTAGGTACTAGACTCCACACAGGCCACACCAAACTGTGGTACCAGACTCCACACAGGCCACAACAGACGGAGGTACCATACTCCACACAGGCAACACCAGACTGAGGTACCAGACTCCGCACAGGCCACACCCGACTGAGGTACCAGACTCCGCACAGGCCACACCAGACTGAGGTACCAGACTCCGCACATGCCACACCAGACTGAGGTGCCAGACTCCGCACAGGGCACAACAGACTGACGTACCAGACTCCGCACAGGCCAAAACAGACTGAGGTACCAGACTCCGCACAGGCCACACCAGACTGAAGTACCAGAGTCCGCCCAGGCCACAACAGACTTTTGTACTAGACTCTGCACAGGCCACACTAAACTGTGGTACCAGACTCCGCACAGGCCACAACAGTCGGATGTACCATACTCCACACAGGCAACACCAGACTGAGGTACACGACTCCGCACAGGCCACAAATGACTGAGGTACCAGACTCCGCACAGGCCACACCAGACTGAGGTACCAGACTCCACACAGACCACAACAGACTGAGGTACCAGACTCCGCACAGGCCACATTAGACTGAGGTAACAGACTCTGCACAGGCCACACCAGACTGAGGTACCAGACTCCACACATGCCACACAAGACTGAAATACCAGACTCCGCACAGGCCACACCCGACTGAGGTACCAGACTCCGCACAGGCCACACCAGACTGAGGTACCAGACTCCGCACAGGCCACACCAGACTGAGGTTCCAGACTCCGCACAGGCCACAACCGACTGAGGTACCAGACTCCGCACAGGCCACATCAGACTGAGGTACCAGACTCCGCACAGGTCACACCAGACTGAGGTACCAGACTACGCACAGGCCACATCAGACTGAGGTACCAGACTCTGCACAGTCCACACCAGACTGAGGTACCAGATTCCACACAGGCCACACCAGACTGAGGTACCAGACTCCGAACAGGCCACATCAGACTGAGGTACCAGACTCCGCACAGGCCACACCAGACTGAGGTACCTGACTCCACACAGGCCACACCAGACTGATGTACCAGACTCCACACATGCCACAACAGACTGAGGTACCAGACTCCGCACATGCCACAACAGACTGAGGTACCAGACTCCGCACAGCCCACAACAGACTTAGGTACTAGACTCCACACAGGCCACACCAAACTGTGGTACCAGACTCCGCACAGGCCACAACAGACGGAGGTACCATACTCCACACAGGCAACACCAGACTGAGGTACCAGACTCCGCACAGGCCACACCCGACTGAGGTACCAGACTCCGCACAGGCCACACCAGACTGAGGTACCAGACTCCGCACATGCCACACCAGACTGAGGTGCCAGACTCCGCACAGGGCACACCAGACTGACGTACCAGACTCCGCACAGGCCACAACAGACTGAGGTTACAGACTCCGCACAGGCCACACCAGACTAAGGTACTAGACTCCGCACATGCCACACCAGACTGAGGTACCAGACTCCGCACAGGCCACAACAGACTGAGGTACCAGACTCCGCACAGGCCACAACAGACTGAGGTACCAGACTCCGCACAAACCACAACAGACTGAGCTACCAGACTCCACACAGGCCACACCAGACTGAGGTACCAGACTCCGCACAGGCCAAAACAGACTGAGGTACCAGACTCCGCACAGGCCACACCAGACTGAAGTACCAGAGTCCGCCAGGCCACAACAGACTTTGGTACTAGACTCTGCACATGCCACACTAAACTGTGGTACCAGACTCCGCACCGGCCACAACAGACGGATGTACCATACTCCACACAGCCAACACCAGACTGATTTACACGAATCCGCACAGGCCACACCAGACTGAGGTACCAGACTCCGCACATGCCACAACAGACTGAGGTACCAGACTCCGCACAGGCCACACCAGACTGAGGTACCAGACTCCACACAGACCACAACAGACTGAGGTACCAGACTCCGCACAGGCCACAACAGACGGAGGTACCAGACTCTGCACAGGCCACACCAGACTGAGGTACCAGATCTGCACAGGCAACACCAGACTGAAGTACTAGACTCCGCACATGCCACAACAGACTGAGGTACCAGACTCCCCACATGCTATACCAGACTGAGGTACCAGACTCCGCATAGGCCACAATAGTCTGAGATACCAGACTCCACACAGGCCACACCAGACTGAGGCACCAGACTCCGCACTGGCCACAACAGACTGAGGTACCAGACTCCGCACAGGCCACACCAGACTGAGGTACCAGACTCCACACATGCCACACCAGAATGAGGTACCAGACTCCGCACAGGCCACACCAGACTGGGGTACCAGACTCCGCAGATGCCACACCAGACTTGAGGTTCCAGACTCCTCACAGGCTTTAACAGACGGAGGTACTAGACTCCGCACATGCCACAACAGACTGAGGTACCAGACTCCGCACAGGCCCCACCAGACTGAGGTACCAGACTCCGCACATGCCACAATAGTCTGAGATACCAGACTCCACACAGGCCACACAGAACTGAGGCACCAGACTCCGCACTGGCCACAACCGACTGAGGTACCAGACTCCACACAGGCCACAACAGACTGAGGTACCAGACTCCGCACAGGCCACAACAGACTGAGGTGCCAGACTCCGCACAGGCCACACCAGACTGAGGTACTAGACTCCGCACATGCCACAACAGACTGAGGTACCAGACTCCGAACAGGCCACACCAGACTGAGGTACCAGACTCCGCACAGACCACACCAGACTGGGGTACCTGACTCCACACAGGCCACACCAGACTGATGTACCAGACTCCACACATGCCACAAAGGACTGAGGTACCAGACTCCGCACAGGCCACAACAGACTGAGGTACCAGACTCCGCACAGCCCACAACAGACTTAGGTACTAGACTCCACACAGGCCACACCAAACTGTGGTACCCGACTCCGCACCGGCCACAACAGACGGAGGTACCTTACTCCACACAGGCAACACCAGACTGAGGTACCAGACTCCGCACAGGCCACACCCGACTGAGGTACCAGACTCCGCACATGCCACACCAGACTGAGGTGCCAGACTCGGCACAGGGCACACCAGACTGCCGTACCAGACTCCGCACAGGCCACAACAGACTGCGGTTACAGACTCCGCACAGGCCACACCAGACTAAGGTACTAGAATCCGCACATGCCACACCAGACTGAGGTACCAGACTCCGCACAGGCCACAACAGACTGAGGTACCAGACTCCGCACAGGCCACAACAGACTGAGGTACCAGACTCCGCACAGGCCACAACAGATTGAGCTACCAGACTCCACACAGGCCACACCAGACTGAGGTACCAGACTCCGCACAGGCCAAAACAGACTGAGGTACCAGACTCCGCACAGGTCACACCAGACTGAAGTACCAGAGTCCGCCAAGGCCACAACAGACTTTGGTACTAGACTCTGCACAGGCCACACTAAACTGTGGTACCAGACTCCGCACCGGCCACAACAGACGGATGTACCATACTCCACACAGCCAACACCAGACTGATTTACACGAATCCGCACAGGCCACACCAGACTGAGGTACCAGACTCCGCACATGCCACAACAGACTGAGGTACCAGACTCCGCACAGGCCACACCAGACTGAGGTACCAGACTCCACACAGACCACAACAGACTGAGGTACCAGACTCCGCACAGGCCACAACAGACTGAGGTAACAGACTCTGCACAGGCCACACCAGACTGAGGTACCAGACTCCACACATGCCACACAAGACTGAAATACCAGACTCCGCACATGCCACAACAGACTGAGGTACCAGACTCCGCACAGGCCACAACAAACGGAGGTACCAGACTCTTTACAGGCCACACCAAACTGAGATACTAGACTCCGCACAGGCAACACCAGACTGAGGTACTAGACTCCGCACATGCCACAACAGACTGAGGTACCAGACTCCGCACATGCTACACCAGACTGAGGTACCAGACTCCGCACAGGCCACACTAGTCTGAGATACCAGACTCCACACATGCCACACCAGAATGAGGTACCAGACTCCGCACAGGCCACACCAGACTGGGGTACCAGAATCCGCAGATGCCATACCAGACTTGAGGTTCCAGACTCCTCACAGGCTTTAACAGACGGAGGTACTAGACTCCGCACATGCCACAACAGACTGAGGTATCAGACTCAGCACAGGCCCCACCAGACTGAGGTACCAGACTCCGCACATGCCACAATAGTCTGAGATACCAGACTCCACACAGGCCACACAGAACTGAGGCACCAGACTCCGCACTAGCCACAACCGACTGAGGTACCAGACTCCACACAGGCCACAACAGACTGAGGTACCAGACTCCGCACAGGCCAAACCAGACTGAGGTACTAGACTCCGCACATGCCACAACAGACTGAGGTACCAGTCTCCGCACAGGCCACACATGACTGAGGTACCAGACTCTTTATAGGCCACACCAGACTGAGATACTAGACTCCGCACAGGAAACACCAGACTGAGGTACCAGACTCCGCACAGGCCACACCAGACTGAGGTACCAGACTCCGCACAGGCCACACCAGACTGAGGTTCCAGACTCCGCACAGGCCACAACCGACTGAGGTACCAGACTCCGCACAGGCCACATCAGACTGAGGTACCAGACTCCGCACAGGTCACACCAGACTGAGGTACCAGACTACGCACAGGCCACACCAGACTGAGGTACCAGACTCTGCACAGTCCACACCAGACTGAGGTACCAGACTCCACACAGGCCACACCAGACTGAGGTACCAGACTCCGAACAGGCCACACCAGACTGAGGTACCAGACTCCGCACAGGCCACACCAGACTGAGGTACCTGACTCCACACAGGCCACACCAGACTGATGTACCAGACTCCGCACAGGCTACACAAGACTGAGGTACCAGACTCCGCACAGGCCACACCAGACTGAGATACCTGACTCCACACAGTCCACATCAGACTGAGGCACCAGACTCCGCAATGGCCACAACAGACTGATGTACCAGACTCCACACAGGCCACAACAGACTGAGGTACCAGACTCCGCACAGGCCACAACAGACTGAGGTACCAGACTCCGCAGAGCCCACAACAGACTTAGGTACTAGACTCCACACAGGCCACACCAAACTGTGGTACCAGACTCCACACAGGCCACAACAGACGGAGGTACCATACTCCACACAGGCAACACCAGACTGAGGTACCAGACTCCGCACAGGCCACACCCGACTGAGGTACCAGACTCCGCACAGGCCACACCAGACTGAGGTACCAGACTCCGCACATGCCACACCAGACTGAGGTGCCAGACTCCGCACAGGGCACAACAGACTGACGTACCAGACTCCGCACAGGCCAAAACAGACTGAGGTACCAGACTCCGCACAGGCCACACCAGACTGAAGTACCAGAGTCCGCCCAGGCCACAACAGACTTTTGTACTAGACTCTGCACAGGCCACACTAAACTGTGGTACCAGACTCCGCACAGGCCACAACAGACGGATGTACCATACTCCACACAGGCAACACCAGACTGAGGTACACGACTCCGCACAGGCCACAAATGACTGAGGTACCAGACTCCGCACAGGCCACACCAGACTGAGGTACCAGACTCCACACAGACCACAACATACTGAGGTACCAGACTCCGCACAGGCCACATTAGACTGAGGTAACAGACTCTGCACAGGCCACACCAGACTGAGGTACCAGACTCCACACATGCCACACAAGACTGAAATACCAGACTCCGCACAGGCCACACCCGACTGAGGTACCAGACTCCGCACAGGCCACACCAGACTGAGGTACCAGACTCCGCACAGGCCACACCAGACTGAGGTTCCAGACTCCGCACAGGCCACAACCGACTGAGGTACCAGACTCCGCACAGGCCACATCAGACTGAGGTACCAGACTCCGCACAGGTCACACCAGACTGAGGTACCAGACTACGCACAGGCCACACCAGACTGAGGTACCAGACTCTGCACAGTCCACACCAGACTGAGGTACCAGATTCCACACAGGCCACAATAGTCTGAGATACCAGACTCCACACATGCCACACCAGAATGAGGTACCAGACTCCGCACAGGCCACACCAGACTGGGGTACCAGAATCCGCAGATGCCATACCAGACTTGAGGTTCCAGACTCCTCACAGGCTTTAACAGACGGAGGTACTAGACTCCGCACATGCCACAACAGACTGAGGTACCAGACTCAGCACAGGCCCCACCAGACTGAGGTACCAGACTCCGCACATGCCACAATAGTCTGAGATACCAGACTCCACACAGGCCACACAGAACTGAGGCACCAGACTCCGCACTAGCCACAACCGACTGAGGTACCAGACTCCACACAGGCCACAACAGACTGAGGTACCAGACTCCGCACAGGCCAAACCAGACTGAGGTACTAGACTCCGCACATGCCACAACAGACTGAGGTACCAGTCTCCGCACAGGCCACACATGACTGAGGTACCAGACTCTTTATAGGCCACACCAGACTGAGATACTAGACTCCGCACAGGAAACACCAGACTGAGGTACCAGACTCCGCACAGGCCACACCAGACTGAGGTACCAGACTCCGCACAGGCCACACCAGACTGAGGTTCCAGACTCCGCACAGGCCACAACCGACTGAGGTACCAGACTCCGCACAGGCCACATCAGACTGAGGTACCAGACTCCGCACAGGTCACACCAGACTGAGGTACCAGACTACGCACAGGCCACACCAGACTGAGGTACCAGACTCTGCACAGTCCACACCAGACTGAGGTACCAGACTCCACACAGGCCACACCAGACTGAGGTACCAGACTCCGAACAGGCCACACCAGACTGAGGTACCAGACTCCGCACAGGCCACACCAGACTGAGGTACCTGACTCCACACAGGCCACACCAGACTGATGTACCAGACTCCGCACAGGCTACACAAGACTGAGGTACCAGACTCCGCACAGGCCACACCAGACTGAGATACCTGACTCCACACAGTCCACATCAGACTGAGGCACCAGACTCCGCAATGGCCACAACAGACTGATGTACCAGACTCCACACAGGCCACAACAGACTGAGGTACCAGACTCCGCACAGGCCACAACAGACTGAGGTACCAGACTCCGCAGAGCCCACAACAGACTTAGGTACTAGACTCCACACAGGCCACACCAAACTGTGGTACCAGACTCCACACAGGCCACAACAGACGGAGGTACCATACTCCACACAGGCAACACCAGACTGAGGTACCAGACTCCGCACAGGCCACACCCGACTGAGGTACCAGACTCCGCACAGGCCACACCAGACTGAGGTACCAGACTCCGCACATGCCACACCAGACTGAGGTGCCAGACTCCGCACAGGGCACAACAGACTGACGTACCAGACTCCGCACAGGCCAAAACAGACTGAGGTACCAGACTCCGCACAGGCCACACCAGACTGAAGTACCAGAGTCCGCCCAGGCCACAACAGACTTTTGTACTAGACTCTGCACAGGCCACACTAAACTGTGGTACCAGACTCCGCACAGGCCACAACAGACGGATGTACCATACTCCACACAGGCAACACCAGACTGAGGTACACGACTCCGCACAGGCCACAAATGACTGAGGTACCAGACTCCGCACAGGCCACACCAGACTGAGGTACCAGACTCCACACAGACCACAACATACTGAGGTACCAGACTCCGCACAGGCCACATTAGACTGAGGTAACAGACTCTGCACAGGCCACACCAGACTGAGGTACCAGACTCCACACATGCCACACAAGACTGAAATACCAGACTCCGCACAGGCCACACCCGACTGAGGTACCAGACTCCGCACAGGCCACACCAGACTGAGGTACCAGACTCCGCACAGGCCACACCAGACTGAGGTTCCAGACTCCGCACAGGCCACAACCGACTGAGGTACCAGACTCCGCACAGGCCACATCAGACTGAGGTACCAGACTCCGCACAGGTCACACCAGACTGAGGTACCAGACTACGCACAGGCCACACCAGACTGAGGTACCAGACTCTGCACAGTCCACACCAGACTGAGGTACCAGATTCCACACAGGCCACACCAGACTGAGGTACCAGACTCCGAACAGGCCACATCAGACTGAGGTACCTGACTCCACACAGGCCACACCAGACTGATGTACCAGACTCCACACATGCCACAACAGACTGAGGTACCAGACTCCGCACATGCCACAACAGACTGAGGTACCAGACTCCGCACAGCCCACAACAGACTTAGGTACTAGACTCCACACAGGCCACACCAAACTGTGGTACCAGACTCCGCACAGGCCACACCAGACTGAGGTACCAGACTCCGCACAGGCCACACCAGACTGAGGTTCCAGACTCCGCACAGGCCACAACCGACTGAGGTACCAGACTCCGCACAGGCCACATCAGACTGAGGTACCAGACTCCGCACAGGTCACACCAGACTGAGGTACCAGACTACGCACAGGCCACACCAGACTGAGGTACCAGACTCTGCACAGTCCACACCAGACTGAGGTACCAGATTCCACACAGGCCACAATAGTCTGAGATACCAGACTCCACACATGCCACACCAGAATGAGGTACCAGACTCCGCACAGGCCACACCAGACTGGGGTACCAGAATCCGCAGATGCCATACCAGACTTGAGGTTCCAGACTCCTCACAGGCTTTAACAGACGGAGGTACTAGACTCCGCACATGCCACAACAGACTGAGGTACCTGACTCCACACAGGCCACACCAGACTGAGGTACCAGACTCCGCACAGGCCACACCAGACTGAGATACCTGACTCCACACAGTCCACATCAGACTGAGGCACCAGACTCCGCAATGGCCACAACAGACTGATGTACCAGACTCCACACAGGCCACAACAGACTGAGGTACCAGACTCCGCACAGGCCACAACAGACTGAGGTACCAGACTCCGCAGAGCCCACAACAGACTTAGGTACTAGACTCCACACAGGCCACACCAAACTGTGGTACCAGACTCCACACAGGCCACAACAGACGGAGGTACCATACTCCACACAGGCAACACCAGACTGAGGTACCAGACTCCGCACAGGCCACACCCGACTGAGGTACCAGACTCCGCACAGGCCACACCAGACTGAGGTACCAGACTCCGCACATGCCACACCAGACTGAGGTGCCAGACTCCGCACAGGGCACAACAGACTGACGTACCAGACTCCGCACAGGCCAAAACAGACTGAGGTACCAGACTCCGCACAGGCCACACCAGACTGAAGTACCAGAGTCCGCCCAGGCCACAACAGACTTTTGTACTAGACTCTGCACAGGCCACACTAAACTGTGGTACCAGACTCCGCACAGGCCACAACAGACGGATGTACCATACTCCACACAGGCAACACCAGACTGAGGTACACGACTCCGCACAGGCCACAAATGACTGAGGTACCAGACTCCGCACAGGCCACACCAGACTGAGGTACCAGACTCCACACAGACCACAACATACTGAGGTACCAGACTCCGCACAGGCCACATTAGACTGAGGTAACAGACTCTGCACAGGCCACACCAGACTGAGGTACCAGACTCCACACATGCCACACAAGACTGAAATACCAGACTCCGCACAGGCCACACCCGACTGAGGTACCAGACTCCGCACAGGCCACACCAGACTGAGGTACCAGACTCCGCACAGGCCACACCAGACTGAGGTTCCAGACTCCGCACAGGCCACAACCGACTGAGGTACCAGACTCCGCACAGGCCACATCAGACTGAGGTACCAGACTCCGCACAGGTCACACCAGACTGAGGTACCAGACTACGCACAGGCCACACCAGACTGAGGTACCAGACTCTGCACAGTCCACACCAGACTGAGGTACCAGATTCCACACAGGCCACACCAGACTGAGGTACCAGACTCCGAACAGGCCACATCAGACTGAGGTACCTGACTCCACACAGGCCACACCAGACTGATGTACCAGACTCCACACATGCCACAACAGACTGAGGTACCAGACTCCGCACATGCCACAACAGACTGAGGTACCAGACTCCGCACAGCCCACAACAGACTTAGGTACTAGACTCCACACAGGCCACACCAAACTGTGGTACCAGACTCCGCACAGGCCACACCAGACTGAGGTACCAGACTCCGCACAGGCCACACCAGACTGAGGTTCCAGACTCCGCACAGGCCACAACCGACTGAGGTACCAGACTCCGCACAGGCCACATCAGACTGAGGTACCAGACTCCGCACAGGTCACACCAGACTGAGGTACCAGACTACGCACAGGCCACACCAGACTGAGGTACCAGACTCTGCACAGTCCACACCAGACTGAGGTACCAGATTCCACACAGGCCACAATAGTCTGAGATACCAGACTCCACACATGCCACACCAGAATGAGGTACCAGACTCCGCACAGGCCACACCAGACTGGGGTACCAGAATCCGCAGATGCCATACCAGACTTGAGGTTCCAGACTCCTCACAGGCTTTAACAGACGGAGGTACTAGACTCCGCACATGCCACAACAGACTGAGGTACCAGACTCAGCACAGGCCCCACCAGACTGAGGTACCAGACTCCGCACATGCCACAATAGTCTGAGATACCAGACTCCACACAGGCCACACAGAACTGAGGCACCAGACTCCGCACTAGCCACAACCGACTGAGGTACCAGACTCCACACAGGCCACAACAGACTGAGGTACCAGACTCCGCACAGGCCAAACCAGACTGAGGTACTAGACTCCGCACATGCCACAACAGACTGAGGTACCAGTCTCCGCACAGGCCACACATGACTGAGGTACCAGACTCTTTATAGGCCACACCAGACTGAGATACTAGACTCCGCACAGGAAACACCAGACTGAGGTACCAGACTCCGCACAGGCCACACCAGACTGAGGTACCAGACTCCGCACAGGCCACACCAGACTGAGGTTCCAGACTCCGCACAGGCCACAACCGACTGAGGTACCAGACTCCGCACAGGCCACATCAGACTGAGGTACCAGACTCCGCACAGGTCACACCAGACTGAGGTACCAGACTACGCACAGGCCACACCAGACTGAGGTACCAGACTCTGCACAGTCCACACCAGACTGAGGTACCAGACTCCACACAGGCCACACCAGACTGAGGTACCAGACTCCGAACAGGCCACACCAGACTGAGGTACCAGACTCCGCACAGGCCACACCAGACTGAGGTACCTGACTCCACACAGGCCACACCAGACTGATGTACCAGACTCCGCACAGGCTACACAAGACTGAGGTACCAGACTCCGCACAGGCCACACCAGACTGAGATACCTGACTCCACACAGTCCACATCAGACTGAGGCACCAGACTCCGCAATGGCCACAACAGACTGATGTACCAGACTCCACACAGGCCACAACAGACTGAGGTACCAGACTCCGCACAGGCCACAACAGACTGAGGTACCAGACTCCGCAGAGCCCACAACAGACTTAGGTACTAGACTCCACACAGGCCACACCAAACTGTGGTACCAGACTCCACACAGGCCACAACAGACGGAGGTACCATACTCCACACAGGCAACACCAGACTGAGGTACCAGACTCCGCACAGGCCACACCCGACTGAGGTACCAGACTCCGCACAGGCCACACCAGACTGAGGTACCAGACTCCGCACATGCCACACCAGACTGAGGTGCCAGACTCCGCACAGGGCACAACAGACTGACGTACCAGACTCCGCACAGGCCAAAACAGACTGAGGTACCAGACTCCGCACAGGCCACACCAGACTGAAGTACCAGAGTCCGCCCAGGCCACAACAGACTTTTGTACTAGACTCTGCACAGGCCACACTAAACTGTGGTACCAGACTCCGCACAGGCCACAACAGACGGATGTACCATACTCCACACAGGCAACACCAGACTGAGGTACACGACTCCGCACAGGCCACAAATGACTGAGGTACCAGACTCCGCACAGGCCACACCAGACTGAGGTACCAGACTCCACACAGACCACAACATACTGAGGTACCAGACTCCGCACAGGCCACATTAGACTGAGGTAACAGACTCTGCACAGGCCACACCAGACTGAGGTACCAGACTCCACACATGCCACACAAGACTGAAATACCAGACTCCGCACAGGCCACACCCGACTGAGGTACCAGACTCCGCACAGGCCACACCAGACTGAGGTACCAGACTCCGCACAGGCCACACCAGACTGAGGTTCCAGACTCCGCACAGGCCACAACCGACTGAGGTACCAGACTCCGCACAGGCCACATCAGACTGAGGTACCAGACTCCGCACAGGTCACACCAGACTGAGGTACCAGACTACGCACAGGCCACACCAGACTGAGGTACCAGACTCTGCACAGTCCACCCCAGACTGAGGTACCAGATTCCACACAGGCCACACCAGACTGAGGTACCAGACTCCGAACAGGCCACATCAGACTGAGGTACCTGACTCCACACAGGCCACACCAGACTGATGTACCAGACTCCACACATGCCACAACAGACTGAGGTACCAGACTTCGCACATGCCACAACAGACTGAGGTACCAGACTCCGCACAGCCCACAACAGACTTAGGTACTAGACTCCACACAGGCCACACCAAACTGTGGTACCAGACTCCGCACAGGCCACAACAGACGGAGGTACCATACTCCACACAGGCAACACCAGACTGAGGTACCAGACTCCGCACAGGCCACACCCGACTGAGGTACCAGACTCCGCACAGGCCACACCAGACTGAGGTACCAGACTCCGCACATGCCACACCAGACTGAGGTGCCAGACTCCGCACAGGGCACACCAGACTGACGTACCAGACTCCGCACAGGCCACAACAGACTGAGGTTACAGACTCCGCACAGGCCACACCAGACTAAGGTACTAGACTCCGCACATGCCACACCAGACTGAGGTACCAGACTCCGCACAGGCCACAACAGACTGAGGTACCAGACTCCGCACAGGCCACAACAGACTGAGGTACCAGACTCCGCACAAACCACAACAGACTGAGCTACCAGACTCCACACAGGCCACACCAGACTGAGGTACCAGACTCCGCACAGGCCAAAACAGACTGAGGTACCAGACTCCGCACAGGCCACACCAGACTGAAGTACCAGAGTCCGCCAGGCCACAACAGACTTTGGTACTAGACTCTGCACATGCCACACTAAACTGTGGTACCAGACTCCGCACCGGCCACAACAGACGGATGTACCATACTCCACACAGCCAACACCAGACTGATTTACACGAATCCGCACAGGCCACACCAGACTGAGGTACCAGACTCCGCACATGCCACAACAGACTGAGGTACCAGACTCCGCACAGGCCACACCAGACTGAGGTACCAGACTCCACACAGACCACAACAGACTGAGGTACCAGACTCCGCACAGGCCACAACAGACGGAGGTACCAGACTCTGCACAGGCCACACCAGACTGAGGTACCAGATCTGCACAGGCAACACCAGACTGAAGTACTAGACTCCGCACATGCCACAACAGACTGAGGTACCAGACTCCCCACATGCTATACCAGACTGAGGTACCAGACTCCGCATAGGCCACAATAGTCTGAGATACCAGACTCCACACAGGCCACACCAGACTGAGGCACCAGACTCCGCACTGGCCACAACAGACTGAGGTACCAGACTCCGCACAGGCCACACCAGACTGAGGTACCAGACTCCACACATGCCACACCAGAATGAGGTACCAGACTCCGCACAGGCCACACCAGACTGGGGTACCAGACTCCGCAGATGCCACACCAGACTTGAGGTTCCAGACTCCTCACAGGCTTTAACAGACGGAGGTACTAGACTCCGCACATGCCACAACAGACTGAGGTACCAGACTCCGCACAGGCCCCACCAGACTGAGGTACCAGACTCCG
The DNA here is from genome assembly GCA_036924085.1 of Ariolimax columbianus. Lineage (NCBI taxonomy): Eukaryota > Metazoa > Mollusca > Gastropoda > Stylommatophora > Arionidae > Ariolimax > Ariolimax columbianus. The sequence goes on along the minus strand of JAVGWX010000004.1, from coordinate 3,792,224 downwards.
CACATGCCACAATAGTCTGAGATACCAGACTCCACACAGGCCACACAGAACTGAGGCACCAGACTCCGCACTGGCCACAACCGACTGAGGTACCAGACTCCACACAGGCCACAACAGACTGAGGTACCAGACTCCGCACAGGCCACAACAGACTGAGGTGCCAGACTCCGCATAGGCCACAACAGACTGAGATACCAAACTCCGCACAGTCCACACCAGACTGAGGTACTAGACTCCGCACATGCCACAACAGACTGAGGTACCAGTCTCCGCACAGGCCACACATGACTGAGGTACCAGACTCTTTACAGGCCACACCAGACTGAGATACTAGACTCCGCACAGGCAACACCAGACTGAGGTACCAGACTCCGCACAGGCAACACCAGACTGAGGTACCAGACTCCACACAGGCCACACCAGACTAATGTTCCAGACTCCGCACAGGCCACAACCGACTGAGGTACCAGACTCCGCACAGGCAACATCAGACTGAGGTACCAGACTCCGCACAGGTCACACCAGACTGAGGTACCAGACTACGCACAGGCCACACCAGACTGAGTTACCAGACTCCGCACAGGCCACACCAGACTGAGGTACCAGACTCCACACAGGCAACACCAGACTGAGGTACCAGACTCCGAACAGGCCACACCAGACTGAGGTACCAGACTCCGCACAGGCCACACCAGACTGAGGTACCTGACTCCACACAGGCCACACCAGACTGATGTACCAGACTCCGCACAGGCTACACAAGACTGAGGTACCAGACTCCACACAGGCAACACCAGACAGAGGTACACGACTCCGCACAGGCCACACCAGACTGAGGTACCAGACTCCGCACAGGCTACAACAGACTGAGGTACCAGACTCCGCACAGGCAACACCAGACTGAAGTACTAGACTCCGCACATGCCAACACAGACTGAGGTACCAGACTCCGCACATGCTACACCAGACTGAGGTACCAGACTCCGCACAGGCCACAATAGTCTGAGATACCAGACTCCACACAGGCCACACCAGACTGGGGCACCAGACTCCGCACTGGCCACAACAGACTGAGGTACCAGACTCCGCACAGGCCACACCAGACTGAGGTACCAGACTCCACACATGCCACACCAGAATGAGGTACCAGACTCCGCACAGGCCACACCAGACTGGGGTACCAGACTCCGCAGATGCCACACCAGACTTGAGGTTCCAGACTCCTCACAGGCTTTAACAGACGGAGGTACTAGACTCCGCACATGCCACAACAGACTGAGGTACCAGACTCAGCACAGGCCCCACCAGACTGAGGTACCAGACTCCACACATGCCACAATAGTCTGAGATACCAGACTCCACACAGGCCACACAGAACTGAGGCACCAGACTCCGCACTGGCCACAACCGACTGAGGTACCAGACTCCACACAGGCCACAACAGACTGAGGTACCAGACTCCGCACAGGCATAAACAGACTGAGGTGCCAGACTCCGCACAGGCCACAACAGACTGAGGTACCAGACTCCGCACAGGTCACACCAGACTGAGGTACCAGACTACGCACAGGCCACACCAGACTGAGGTACCAGACTCTGCACAGTCCACACCAGACTGAGGTACCAGACTCCACACAGGCCACACCAGACTGAGGTACCAGACTCCGCACAGGCTACACAAGACTGAGGTACCAGACTCCGCACAGGCCACACCAGACTGAGATACCTGACTCCACACAGTCCACATCAGACTGAGGCACCAGACTCCGCAATGGCCACAACAGACTGATGTACCAGACTCCACACAGGCCACAACAGACTGAGGTACCAGACTCCGCACAGGCCACAACAGACTGAGGTACCAGAATCCGCAGAGCCCACAACAGACTTAGGTACTAGACTCCACACAGGCCACACCAAACTGTGGTACCAGACTCCGCACAGGCCACAACAGACGGAGGTACCATACTCCACACAGGCAACACCAGACTGAGGTACCAGACTCCGCACAGGCCACACCCGACTGAGGTACCAGACTCCGCACAGGCCACACCAGACTGAGGTACCAGACTCCGCACATGCCACACCAGACTGAGGTGCCAGACTCCGCACAGGGCACAACAGACTGACGTACCAGACTCCACACAGGCCAAAACGGACTGAGGTACCAGACTCCGCACAGGCCACACCAGACTGAAGTACCAGAGTCCGCCCAGGCCACAACAGACTTTGGTACTAGACTCTGCACAGGCCACACTAAACTGTGGTACCAGACTCCGCACAGGCCACAACAGACGGATGTACCATACTCCACACAGGCAACACCAGACTGAGGTACACGACTCCGCAAAGACCACACCAGACTGAGGTACCAGACTCCGCACAGGCCACAAATGACTGAGGTACCAGACTCCGAACAGGCCACACCAGACTGAGGTACCAGACTCCACACAGACCACAACAGACTGAGGTACCAGACTCCGCACAGGCCACAACAGACTGAGGTAACAGACTCTGCACAGGCCACACCAGACTGAGGTACCAGACTCCACACATGCCACACAAGACTGAAATACCAGACTCCGCACAGGCCACACAGACTGAGGTACCAGACTCCACATAGGCCACAACAGACTGAGGTACCAGACTCTGCACAGGCCACACCAGACTGAGGTACCAGATCCGCACAGGCAACACCAGACTGAAGTACTAGACTCCGCACATGCAACAACAGACTGAGGTACCAGACTCCGCACAGGCTACACCAGACTGAGGTACCAGACTCCGCACAGGCCACAATAGTCTGAGATACCAGACTCCACACAGGCCACACCAGACTGAGGCACCAGACTCCGCACTGGCCACAACAGACTGAGGTACCAGACTCCACACAGGCCACACCAGACTGAGGTACCAGAATCCGCACAGGCCACACCAGACTTGAGGTTCCAGACTCCTCACAGGCTTTAACAGACGGAGGTACCAGACTCCACACATGCCACACCAGACTGAGGTACCAGACTCCGCACAGGCCACAACAGACTGAGGTACCATACTCCGCACAGGACACAACAGACTTAAGTACCAGACTCCGCACAGGCCACACCAGACTGAAGTACCAGACTCCGCACAGGCAACACCAGATTGAGGTACCAGACTCCGAAAAAGCCCCAAAAGACTGAGGTACCAGACTCCACACAGGCCACACCAGACTGAGGTACCAGATCCGCACAGGCAACACCAGACTGAGGTACTAGACTCCGCACATGCCACAAAAGACTGAGGTACCAGACTCCGCACAGGCCCCACCAGACTGAGGTACCAGACTCCGCACATGCCACAATAGTCTGAGATACCAGACTCCACACAGGCCACACAGAACTGAGGCACCAGACTCCGCACTGGCAACAACCGACTGAGGTACCAGACTCCACACAGGCCACAACAGACTGAGGTACCAGACTCCGCACAGGCCACAACAGACTGAGGTGCCAGACTCCGCACAGGCTACAACAGACAGAGGTACCAAGCTCCGCACAGGCCACACCAGACTGAGGTACTAGACTCCGCACAGGCCACACCAGACTGAGGTACCAGACTCCGCACATGCCACACCAGACTGAGGTGCCAGACTCCGCACAGGGCACAACAGACTGACGTACCAGACTCCACACAGGCCAAAACGGACTGAGGTACCAGACTCCGCACAGGCCACACCAGACTGAAGTACCAGAGTCCGCCCAGGCCACAACAGACTTTGGTACTAGACTCTGCACAGGCCACACTAAACTGTGGTACCAGACTCCGCACAGGCCACAACAGACGGATGTACCATACTCCACACAGGCAACACCAGACTGAGGTACACGACTCCGCAAAGACCACACCAGACTGAGGTACCAGACTCCGCACAGGCCACAAATGACTGAGGTACCAGACTCCGCACAGGCCACACCAGACTGAGGTACCAGACTCCACACAGACCACAACAGACTGAGGTACCAGACTCAGCACAGGCCACAACAGACTGAGGTAACAGACTCTGCACAGGCCACACCAGACTGAGGTACCAGACTCCACACATGCCACACAAGACTGAAATACCAGACTCCGCACAGGCCACAACAGACTGAGGTACCAGACTCCACATAGGCCACAACCGACTGAGGTACCAGACTCTGCACAGGCCACACCAGACTGAGGTACCAGATCCGCACAGGCAACACCAGACTGAAGTACTAGACTCCGCACATGCAACAACAGACTGATGAACCAGACTCCGCACAGGCTACACCAGACTGAGGTACCAGACTCCGCACAGGCCACAATAGTCTGAGATACCAGACTCCACACAGGCCACACCAGACTGAGGCACCAGACTCCGCACTGGCCACAACAGACTGAGGTACCAGACTCCACACAGGCCACACCAGACTGAGGTACCAGAATCCGCACAGGCCACACCAGACTTGAGGTTCCAGACTCCTCACAGGCTTTAACAGACGGAGGTACCAGACTCCACACATGCCACACCAGACTTAAGTACCAGACTCCGCACAGGCCACACCAGACTGAAGTACCAGACTCCGCACAGGCAACACCAGATTGAGGTACCAGACTCCGAAAAAGCCCCAAAAGACTGAGGTACCAGACTCCACACAGGCCACTCCAGACTGAGGTACCAGATCCGCACAGGCAACACCAGACTGAGGTACTAGACTCCGCACATGCCACAAAAGACTGAGGTACCAGACTCCGCACAGGCCCCACCAGACTGAGGTACCAGACTCCGCACATGCCACAATAGTCTGAGATACCAGACTCCACACAGGCCACACAGAACTGAGGCACCAGACTCCGCACTGGCAACAACCGACTGAGGTACCAGTCTCCGCACAGGCCACACATGACTGAGGTACCATACTCTTTACAGGCCACACCAGACTGAGATACTATACTCCGCACAGGCAACACCAGACTGAGGTACCAGACTCCGCACATGCCACACCAGACTTGAGGTTCCAGACTCCTCACAGGCTTTAACAGACGGAGGTACCAGACTCCACACATGCCACACCAGACTGAGGTACCAGACTCCGCACAGGCCACAACAGACTGAGGTACCATACTCCGCACAGGCCACAACAGACTTAAGTACCAGACTCCGCATAGGCCACACCAGACTGAAGTATCAGACTCCGCACAGGCAACACCAGATTGAGGTACCAGACTCCGAAAAAGCCCCAAAAGACTGAGGTACCAGACTCCGCACAGGCCCCACCAGACTGAGGTACCAGACTCCGCACATGCCACAATAGTCTGAGATACCAGACTCCACACAGGCCACACAGAACTGAGGCACCAGACTCCGCACTGGCCACAACCGACTGAGGTACCAGACTCCACACAGGCCACAACAGACTGAGGTACCAGACTCCGCACAGGCCACAACAGACTGAGGTGCCAGACTCAACACAGGCTACAACAGACTGAGGTACCAAACTCCGCACAGGCCACACCAGACTGAGGTACTAGACTCCGCACATGCCACAACAGACTGAGGTACCAGTCTCCGCACAGGCCACACATGACTGAGGTACCATACTCTTTACAGGCCACACCAGACTGAGATACTAGACTCCGCACAGGCAACACCAGACTGAGGTACCAGACTCCGCACAGGCCACACCAGACTGAGGTACCAGACTCCGCACAGGCCACACCAGACTGAGGTTCCAGACTCCGCACGGGCCACAACCGACTGAGGTACCAGACTCCGCACAGGCCACAGCAGACTGAGGTACCAGACTCCGCACAGGTCACACCAGACTGAGATACCAGACTACGCACAGGCCACACCAGACTGAGGTACCATACTCCGCACAGGCCACACCAGACTGAGGTACCAGACTCCGCACAGGCCACAACAGACTGAGGTTCCAGACTCCGTACAGGGCACACCAGACTGAGGTACCAGACTCCGCACAGGCCACACCAGACTGATGTACTAGACTCTGCACAGGCCACACCAGACTGAGGTACTAGACTCCGCACATGCCACAACAGACTGAGGTACCAGAATCCGCACATGCCACAACAGACTGAGGTACCAGACTCCGCACAGGCCACAACAGACTGAGGTACCAGACTCCACACAGGCCACAACAGACTTAGGTACCAGACTCCCCACAGGCCACACCAGACTGAGGTACCAGACTCCGCACAGACCACAACAGACTCAGGTACCAGACTCCGCACAGGCCACACCAGACTTGAGGTTCCAGACTCCTCACAGGCTTTAACAGACGGAGGTACCAGACTCCACACATGCCACACCAGACTGAGGTACCAGACTCCGCACAGGCCACAACAGACTGAGGTACCATACTCCGCACAGGACACAACAGACTTAAGTACCAGACTCCGCACAGGCCACACCAGACTGAAGTACCAGACTCCGCACAGGCAACACCAGATTGAGGTACCAGACTCCGAAAAAGCCCCAAAAGACTGAGGTACCAGACTCCACACAGGTCACACCAGACTGAGGTACCAGATCCGCACAGGCAACACCAGACTGAGGTACTAGACTCCGCACATGCCACAAAAGACTGAGGTACCAGACTCCGCACAGGCCCCACCAGACTGAGGTACCAGACTCCGCACATGCCACAATAGTCTGAGATACCAGACTCCACACAGGCCACACAGAACTGAGGCACCAGACTCTGCACTGGCAACAACCGACTGAGGTACCAGACTCCACACAGGCCACAACAGACTGAGGTACCAGACTCCGCACAGGCCACAACAGACTGAGGTGCCAGACTCCGCACAGGCTACAACAGACTGAGGTACCAAACTCCGCACAGGCCACACCAGACTGAGGTACTAGACTCCGCACATGCAACAACAGACTGAGGTACCAGACTCCGCACAGGCTACACCAGACTGAGGTACCAGACTCCGCACAGGCCACAATAGTCTGAGATACCAGACTCCACACAGGCCACACCAGACTGAGGCACCAGACTCCGCACTGGCCACAACAGACTGAGGTACCAGACTCCACACAGGCCACACCAGACTGAGGTACCAGAATCCGCACAGGCCACACCAGACTTGAGGTTCCAGACTCCTCACAGGCTTTAACAGACGGAGGTACCAGACTCCACACATGCCACACCAGACTGAGGTACCAGACTCCGCACAGGCCACAACAGACTGAGGTACCATACTCCGCACAGGACACAACAGACTTAAGTACCAGACTCCGCACAGGCCACACCAGACTGAAGTACCAGACTCCGCACAGGCAACACCAGATTGAGGTACCAGACTCCGAAAAAGCCCCAAAAGACTGAGGTACCAGACTCCACACAGGCCACACCAGACTGAGGTACCAGATCCGCACAGGCAACACCAGACTGAGGTACTAGACTCCGCACATGCCACAAAAGACTGAGGTACCAGACTCCGCACAGGCCCCACCAGACTGAGGTACCAGACTCCGCACATGCCACAATAGTCTGAGATACCAGACTCCACACAGGCCACACAGAACTGAGGCACCAGACTCCGCACTGGCAACAACCGACTGAGGTACCAGACTCCACACAGGCCACAACAGACTGAGGTACCAGACTCCGCACAGGCCACAACAGACTGAGGTGCCAGACTCCGCACAGGCTACAACAGACTGAGGTACCAAGCTCCGCACAGGCCACACCAGACTGAGGTACTAGACTCCGCACAGGCCACACCAGACTGAGGTACCAGACTCCGCACATGCCACACCAGACTGAGGTGCCAGACTCCGCACAGGGCACAACAGACTGACGTACCAGACTCCACACAGGCCAAAACGGACTGAGGTACCAGACTCCGCACAGGCCACACCAGACTGAAGTACCAGAGTCCGCCCAGGCCACAACAGACTTTGGTACTAGACTCTGCACAGGCCACACTAAACTGTGCTACCAGACTCCGCACAGGCCACAACAGACGGATGTACCATACTCCACACAGGCAACACCAGACTGAGGTACACGACTCCGCAAAGACCACACCAGACTGAGGTACCAGACTCCGCACAGGCCACAAATGACTGAGGTACCAGACTCCGCACAGGCCACACCAGACTGAGGTACCAGACTCCACACAGACCACAACAGACTGAGGTACCAGACTCAGCACAGGCCACAACAGACTGAGGTACCAGACTCTGCACAGGCCACACCAGACTGAGGTACCAGATCCGCACAGGCAACACCAGACTGAAGTACTAGACTCCGCACATGCAACAACAGACTGAGGTACCAGACTCCGCACAGGCTACACCAGACTGAGGTACCAGACTCCGCACAGGCCACAATAGTCTGAGATACCAGACTCCACACAGGCCACACCAGACTGAGGCACCAGACTCCGCACTGGCCACAACAGACTGAGGTACCAGACTCCACACAGGCCACACCAGACTGAGGTACCAGAATCCGCACAGGCCACACCAGACTTGAGGTTCCAGACTCCTCACAGGCTTTAACAGACGGAGGTACCAGACTCCACACATGCCACACCAGACTTAAGTACCAGACTCCGCACAGGCCACACCAGACTGAAGTACCAGACTCCGCACAGGCAACACCAGATTGAGGTACCAGACTCCGAAAAAGCCCCAAAAGACTGAGGTACCAGACTCCACACAGGCCACACCAGACTGAGGTACCAGATCCGCACAGGCAACACCAGACTGAGGTACTAGACTCCGCACATGCCACAAAAGACTGAGGTACCAGACTCCGCACAGGCCCCACCAGACTGAGGTACCAGACTCCGCACATGCCACAATAGTCTGAGATACCAGACTCCACACAGGCCACACAGAACTGAGGCACCAGACTCCGCACTGGCAACAACCGACTGAGGTACCAGACTCCACACAGGCCACAACAGACTGAGGTACCAGACTCCGCACAGGCCACAACAGACTGAGGTGCCAGACTCCGCACAGGCTACAACAGACTGAGGTACCAAACTCCGCACAGGCCACACCAGACTGAGGTACTAGACTCCGCACATGCCACAACAGACTGAGGTACCAGTCTCCGCACAGGCCACACATGACTGAGGTACCATACTCTTTACAGGCCACACCAGACTGAGATACTATACTCCGCACAGGCAACACCAGACTGAGGTACCAGACTCCGCACATGCCAAACCAGACTTGAGGTTCCAGACTCCTCACAGGCTTTAACAGACGGAGGTACCAGACTCCACACATGCCACACCAGACTGAGGTACCAGACTCCGCACAGGCCACAACAGACTGAGGTACCATACTCCGCACAGGCCACAACAGACTTAAGTACCAGACTCCGCACAGGCCACACCAGACTGAAGTATCAGACTCCGCACAGGCAACACCAGATTGAGGTACCAGACTCCGAAAAAGCCCCAAAAGACTGAGGTACCAGACTCCACACAGGCCACACCAGACTGAGGTACCAGATCCGCACAGGCAACACCAGACTGAGGTACTAGACTCCGCACATGCCACAAAAGACTGAGGTACCAGACTCCGCACAGGCCCCACCAGACTGAGGTACCAGACTCCGCACATGCCACAATAGTCTGAGATACCAGACTCCACACAGGCCACACAGAACTGAGGCACCAGACTCCGCACTGGCCACAACCGACTGAGGTACCAGACTCCACACAGGCCACAACAGACTGAGGTACCAGACTCCGCACAGGCCACAACAGACTGAGGTGCCAGACTCAACACAGGCTACAACAGACTGAGGTACCAAACTCCGCACAGGCCACACCAGACTGAGGTACTAGACTCCGCACATGCCACAACAGACTGAGGTACCAGTCTCCGCACAGGCCACACATGACTGAGGTACCATACTCTTTACAGGCCACACCAGACTGAGATACTAGACTCCGCACAGGCAACACCAGACTGAGGTACCAGACTCCGCACAGGCCACACCAGACTGAGGTACCAGACTCCGCACAGGCCACACCAGACTGAGGTTCCAGACTCCGCACGGGCCACAACCGACTGAGGTACCAGACTCCGCACAGGCCACAGCAGACTGAGGTACCAGACTCCGCACAGGTCACACCAGACTGAGATACCAGACTACGCACAGGCCACACCAGACTGAGGTACCATACTCCGCACAGGCCACACCAGACTGAGGTACCAGACTCCGCACAGGCCACACCAGACTGAGGTACCAGACTCCGCACAGGCCACAACAGACTGAGGTTCCAGACTCCGTACAGGGCACACCAGACTGAGGTACCAGACTCCGCACAGGCCACACCAGACTGATGTACTAGACTCTGCACAGTCCACACCAGACTGAGGTACTAGACTCCGCACATGCCACAACAGACTGAGGTACCAGAATCCGCACATGCCACAACAGACTGAGGTACCAGACTCCGCACAGGCCACAACAGACTGAGGTACCAGACTCCACACAGGCCACAACAGACTTAGGTACCAGACTCCCCACAGGCCACACCAGACTGAGGTACCAGACTCCGCACAGACCACAACAGACTCAGGTACCAGACTCCGCACAGGCCACACCAGACTTGAGGTTCCAGACTCCTCACAGGCTTTAACAGACGGAGGTACCAGACTCCACACATGCCACACCAGACTGAGGTACCAGACTCCGCACAGGCCACAACAGACTGAGGTACCATACTCCGCACAGGACACAACAGACTTAAGTACCAGACTCCGCACAGGCCACACCAGACTGAAGTACCAGACTCCGCACAGGCAACACCAGATTGAGGTACCAGACTCCGAAAAAGCCCCAAAAGACTGAGGTACCAGACTCCACACAGGTCACACCAGACTGAGGTACCAGATCCGCACAGGCAACACCAGACTGAGGTACTAGACTCCGCACATGCCACAAAAGACTGAGGTACCAGACTCCGCACAGGCCCCACCAGACTGAGGTACCAGACTCCGCACATGCCACAATAGTCTGAGATACCAGACTCCACACAGGCCACACAGAACTGAGGCACCAGACTCCGCACTGGCAACAACCGACTGAGGTACCAGACTCCACACAGGCCACAACAGACTGAGGTACCAGACTCCGCACAGGCCACAACAGACTGAGGTGCCAGACTCCGCACAGGCTACAACAGACTGAGGTATCAAACTCCGCACAGGCCACACCAGACTGAGGTACTAGACTCCGCACATGCCACAACAGACTGAGGTACCAGTCTCCGCACAGGCCACACATGACTGAGGTACCATACTCTTTACAGGCCACACCAGACTGAGATACTATACTCCGCACAGGCAACACCAGACTGAGGTACCAGACTCCGCACATGCCACACCAGACTTGAGGTTCCAGACTCCTCACAGGCTTTAACAGACGGAGGTACCAGACTCCACACATGCCACACCAGACTGAGGTACCAGACTCCGCACAGGCCACAACAGACTGAGGTACCATACTCCGCACAGGCTACAACAGACTTAAGTACCAGACTCCGCACAGGCCACACCAGACTGAAGTATCAGACTCCGCACAGGCAACACCAGATTGAGGTACCAGACTCCGAAAAAGCCCCAAAAGACTGAGGTACCAGACTCCACACAGGCCACACCAGACTGAGGTACCAGATCCGCACAGGCAACACCAGACTGAGGTACTAGACTCCGCACATGCCACAAAAGACTGAGGTACCAGACTCCGCACAGGCCCCACCAGACTGAGGTACCAGACTCCGCACATGCCACAATAGTCTGAGATACCAACTCCACACAGGCCACACAGAACTGAGGCACCAGACTCCGCACTGGCCACAACCGACTGAGGTACCAGACTCCACACAGGCCACAACAGACTGAGGTACCAGACTCCGCACAGGCCACACCAGACTGAGGTACTAGACTCCGCACATGCCACAACAGACTGAGGTACCAGTCTCCGCACAGGCCACACATGACTGAGGTACCATACTCTTTACAGGCCACACCAGACTGAGATACTAGACTCCGCACAGGCAACACCAGACTGAGGTACCAGACTCCGCACAGGCCACACCAGACTGAGGTACCAGACTCCGCACAGGCCACACCAGACTGAGGTTCCAGACTCCGCACAGGCCACAACCGACTGAGGTACCAGACTCCGCACAGGCCACAGCAGACTGAGGTACCAGACTCCGCACAGGTCACACCAGATTGAGATACCAGACTACGCACAGGCCACACCAGACTGAGGTACCATACTCCGCACAGGCCACACCAGACTGAGGTACCAGACTCCGCACAGGCCACACCAGGCTGAGGTACCAGACTCCGCACAGGCCACAACAGACTGAGGTTCCAGACTCCGTACATGGCACACCAGACTGAGGTACCAGAGTCCGCACAGGCCACACCAGACTGATGTACTAGACTCCGCACAGGCCACACCAGACTGAGGTACTAGACTCCGCACATGCCACAACAGACTGAGGTACCAGAATCCGCACATGCCACAACAGACTGAGGTACCAGACTCCGCACAGGCCACAACAGACTGAGGTACCAGACTCCACACAGGCCACAACAGACTTAGGTACCAGACTCCCCACAGGCCACACCAGACTGAAGTATCAGACTCCGCACAGGCAACACCAGATTGAGGTACCAGACTCCGAAAAAGCCCCAAAAGACTGAGGTACCAGACTCCACACAGGCCACACCAGACTGAGGTACCAGATCCGCACAGGCAACACCAGACTGAGGTACTAGACTCCGCACATGCCACAAAAGACTGAGGTACCAGACTCCGCACAGGCCCCACCAGACTGAGGTACCAGACTCCGCACATGCCACAATAGTCTGAGATACCAACTCCACACAGGCCACACAGAACTGAGGCACCAGACTCCGCACTGGCCACAACCGACTGAGGTACCAGACTCCACACAGGCCACAACAGACTGAGGTACCAGACTCCGCACAGGCCACAACAGACTGAGGTGCCAGACTCCGCACAGGCTACAACAGACTGAGGTACCAAACTCCGCACAGGCCACACCAGACTGAGGTACTAGACTCCGCACATGCCACAACAGACTGAGGTACCAGTCTCCGCACAGGCCACACATGACTGAGGTACCATACTCTTTACAGGCCACACCAGACTGAGATACTAGACTCCGCACAGGCAACACCAGACTGAGGTACCAGACTCCGCACAGGCCACACCAGACTGAGGTACCAGACTCCGCACAGGCCACACCAGACTGAGGTTCCAGACTCCGCACAGGCCACAACCGACTGAGGTACCAGACTCCGCACAGGCCACAGCAGACTGAGGTACCAGACTCCGCACAGGTCACACCAGATTGAGATACCAGACTACGCACAGGCCACACCAGACTGAGGTACCATACTCCGCACAGGCCACACCAGACTGAGGTACCAGACTCCGCACAGGCCACACCAGACTGAGGTACCAGACTCCGCACAGGCCACAACAGACTGAGGTTCCAGACTCCGTACAGGGCACACCAGACTGAGGTACCAGACTCCGCACAGGCCACACCAGACTGATGTACTAGACTCCGCACAGGCCACACCAGACTGAGGTACTAGACTCCGCACATGCCACAACAGACTGAGGTACCAGAATCCGCACATGCCACAACAGACTGAGGTACCAGACTCCGCACAGGCCACAACAGACTGAGGTACCAGACTCCACACAGGCCACAACAGACTTAGGTACCAGACTCCCCACAGGCCACACCAGACTGAGGTACCAGACTCCGCACAGACCACAACAGACTCAGGTACCAGACTCCGCACAGGCCACAACAGACTGAGGTACCAGACTCCGCACAGGCCACATCAGACTGAGATATCAGACTCATTGTCTTCCTTGTCTTGTCTGGGCTCACTATTTTAGTTTTACTTATATTCATGTTTGAATTTTGGTTATCTCTGTGTTGTTTTACCGACATGATCATCACTTTAGTTCCGCAGCTATCCTTGACAGAACAACAGTGTCACATGCTTATCTGAACAATGGTCTCTTGATCCCACCGATTGTTAGCGGCTGGAACGTGTCATTATTTACATTGTTTTTGATGTACCTTATTATACGATTCATGATATATATTGACTAGATAAGGGGAGAGTATGCATCCTCTCTTACATATTTTGATCTGTTATCACCCTGAGGTTTCGCTGGCCTATTCTGGTCGCTGCTTGTTGGTCATTGTATAATAATTTGATCAAGTGAACCAAGTGTGGTAACACCATGTCTCATAATATGTTCCACAGCGTTTGATGTTGCACACAATCCTGCTCATAATACATATTATTTCAAAATACAATATTTACAAATATTTATTAATATGGCTAACAACTAAAACAATTTCTGCGATCGAAAGGCAATTGAATTGTTGTAAAACAAGGACTGCTGCGTACTTCACAAATATGAAGAAGAAAGTGCTAAGTAATGACACCTGGGATATAATACACAGAAGTAAGAAACCAAAACTAAACCTTCATTCACCGGACACACCTGTTACATTTGTGTCGTTCAATACGATTTCTGACTCACTAAACGGACTAGTCAAACCGTCTGCTCGCAGAGACAAAGAAACAGTGCATCAATGACTTGACAATGTCACCTCAAACTACGTGGAGTACATGCACACACTGATGCCTACTACAGATGACAAGACATCTCTGTGATAATCACACTGTGATGAATATCCCAATCAGAAAAAAGTTTGTGGCTATCCATACTTCAGGAAAAGAGCAGATGGAGTGTTTGGAAAAACATTTTATAGAGCTACTGAAAAGGTCACATACATCGGCAACCCTTAACCTAGTCAATGAAACAGTCATAATCACCGTGCAGGTATCTAGGGATGAGGTTACACTTGAGGATATTAAGCAGACAATCGGAAAACTCCACAACTTTGAAGCAGCTGGCAACCACGGGATAACATAAGAAATAATAAAAGCAGACAATGACGATGTTCTGAAACACTTGGTACCCATCATAAGTGATGTGTGGGATGACGTAAGGTCATTCCAATAATTGAACGATGGTTTTATGGTTAAAATACCAAAGAGAGACGACTTATCAGGTTTGTGATAATTATCGAGGCATTATGTTTCTATCAGGGCCGAGAAAAGCCCTTTCCAGGGATGTTGTAAAACACAAGGATAGATTAGACATAATATTACGAGATGAACAATCTGGTTTTAGACCATTCCGATCTTGTGTGGACCAACTATTTCACGCTAAGAACAATTATTGAGTTATCCCCATACATTAAATTTCAACTTTTCATTAACTTTATTGATTTTCGAAAAGCTATTGATAGTTTACATTGACCGACAATTTGAACAATTCTCTCTATCTGTGCATTGCCATTAAAGTACATTCACAGCATAGCAGCTCTTTACCATGATTTAAAATGCTGTTGTTGGACCTCTACGAGCAGAACTAATTAGTTTCGAATAGTGGAGTGAGACAAGGTTGTAGAATGCTACGTCGGCTATTTGGCAAATATATGGTTTGTGTATTTAAAAGTTATGCCCGAGAAGAACACTTGGAAAACATTGTATGAATGACTTGATTCTAGAGGAACTGTATTTCGTAGATGACCTGGCACTGTTGAAGTCTACCCATGAAGAAGTACAAATCTAGTGGATCGAATATGCCGCTTTTCAAAACAGATATGACTAAAGGTAAACGCATCCAAGACAAAGGTCATTATGTTTACCCAAAATCCTTCTACTATATAGTGTCGTGTGCAATGGTGTGTTTTGCGCTCGGCATCGCAAGCCAGCGATGTCGGGATCGGCTAGTCCTTCTTCTGAGGGGCAAAAAGTGAGATGAGTAGCCTGCCGATAAGGCGAACACACAAGTCAACCTCACCTCCAAGTGGTGCACACTGGGAAACTATGGCCGCGAAGCTGTAGGCAAACGAGGCAATGGCTCGCCTGGGGAGATGGGCTCCTCCAGGTCAGATGCAGATGATGGCCCGCACCGGCTTTAAGAGGAGATTGGCTCCGCCAAAAAAAAACCACCCACGATTCACACATGAGGACACAACCACAATAGAACATTCCGGCTCGGTCGCAGCCCAGGTTAACAATGACCGCGCCTGCCGTCCTACACCAGGTCGGAGGCGATAAGTGTGCTACTGGTGGAACCATCAAACTGAGGAAAGACAAGCTCGCAAAAGGTACGTGGAATGTTAGAACACTGAACACATGTGGCAAAATCAATGAGCTAACGCACGAGATGAAGAACTACCGGTGGAACATTCTTGGTATATGTGAGGCTCGATGGAAAATCTTTGGAGAGTTTACGACGGATGAGTGCCACAAGTTCTACTTCAGTGGCAGGGAAGACAAACACTTATACGGAGTAGGGATACTGGTGCATAAAGACACAGCCAGATGCATTTTGGGTTGCCGCCCAATATCTAGCCGTTTTATCACCTTACGGCTTAAGGCAGCACCGATTAATATTACCATAATACAGTGCTACGCAACCACTGCAGACTACGAATATTGTAAAATAGAGAGTTTCTATGATCAACTTCAAAGTCTGATACACGAAACGCCAATACAAGACATATTGGTACTCCAGGGTGATTAGAATGCAAAAATTGGAGAAGATGCAGTCCACGACTAGAGGGGAACATGTGGACCATACGGAAATAAAGAAACCAATGACCGGGGCCTCAGACTCCTAGAATTTGCAAGATGCAACCAGCTGTTGGTGGCAAATACGTTTGGGTTAAACAAGCCGTCGAGACGCTGGACATGGCATAACCCAAGCAATGAAGTGCACAGCCAGATCGACTATATACTGGTCCAGAGGAGGTTCCGATCGAGCATCAACACCGACAAAACAAGAAGTTTCCCCGGAGCTGACACAGGAAGCGACCACGATCTGGTTATGATGACCATGCGTCTGCGATTGAAGGGAGTCGCAAAGAAGGAAGCGACCACGATCTGGTTATGATGACCATGAGTCTGAGATTGAAGGGAGTCGCAAAGAAGGAAGTGACCACGATCTGGTTATGATGACCATGCGTCTGCGATTGAGGGGAGTCGCAAAGAAGGAAGCGACCACGATCTGGTTATGATGACCATGAGTCTGAGATTGAAGGGAGTCGCAAAGAAGGAAGTGACCACGATCTGGTTATGATGACCATGCGTCTGCGATTGAGGGGAGTCGCAAAGAAGGAAGTGACCACGATCTGGTTATGATGACCATGCGTCTGCGATTGAGGGGAGTCGCAAAGAAGGAAGCGACCACGATCTGGTTATGATGACCATGCGTCTGCGATTGAGGGGAGTCGCAAAGAAGGAAGCGACCACGATCTGGTTATGATGACCATGCGTCTGCGATTGAAGGAAGTCGCATAGAAGGAGTTGACCAGGCTAAAGTTTGACCTAGACAAACTAATCACCGAAGTGTTCCAAGCAAGGGTGGGAGGGAGATTTGCGCCACTGTTGGCTCTCAGAGAGGGACTGGATACAGATACAGTTACAGAGTCTCTTAACGCAGCTCTCATAGATACTACAACAGAGATCCTGGGATGCCACCAAACAAAAAATAAGCCATGGGTGACAAAAGACATTCTAGACATGTGTGATAAAAGAAGGTCACTGAAAAAACACAATCACCCGCCGGAGGAGGTCGGCAGTTATAAAGAAGTCAAGAAAGCCATACAACAAAAGATGAGAGATGCGAAAGATGCGTGGATATGTGAGCAATGCGAAAACATCGAAGTAAGACTAAACAGAAATTATGCTAAAGGAGCATACAAGGTGGTCAAAGAACTGGTAACACCAAGACAAAGCAGGAACATTATGATTCATGATAAAAACGGCAAGTGTCTCATTGAGGGAAATGACGTACTGGCAAGATGGACATAGTACTGTTCTGAGCTATACAACTATGAAGGGCGAAACAAACCTGAGAAAACATTCCCCCCAACACCAACACATATAGAGGATAACCAACTGATAACTAAGGAAGCGATAAAGACATTGAGAAGAGGGAAGGCGGCCGGCGTGGACAATATACCAGCAGAACTCTTACAGGTGGAGAGGTAGTGGTGGAAGGTCTGACACACATCTGTAACACAATATGAGCGACCGGAAACTGGCCAGACTTATGGATGAAATCAATAGGTATACCGTTCCATAAGTCTGGAAACCTAAAGCTGTGCCAAAATTACAGAAAAATAAGCCTCATTAGCCACCCTAGCAAGGTCATGCTTAGATTACTTCTTGACCTATTGAAACCCCAAGCAGAGAACATTATTGCCGAGGAACAAGCAGGGTTCAGACAGGGAAGAAGCACTACAGAACATACATGTAATTTAAGGCTGCTAAGCGAGAAATATCTAGAACAGCAGCAAACACTGTATCATGTGTTTGTGGATTTTAAAAATGCGTTTGATAGGGTATGGCATAAAGCGCTTTGGGCGACCATGAGGGTGTATAATATCAACTCAAATATTATAACGGTCCTTGAACACCTGTATAACCAGGCGTCTAGTGCAGTTCTTGTGAATGGGAGGCAAGGAGACTGGTTTCGCACATCAGTTTGTGTGAGACAGGGGTATACTCTCTCTCCAACTCTTTTCAATATATTCCTTGATGGAATTATGAGTAAGACTCTTGGAGGTCACGTTGGTTTTATTAAGATAGGGGGCCGAACGATTACCAACCTTCATTTTGCAGATGATATAGACGGGTTGGCAGGTTCAGAAGCAGAATTCCAGGAATGGGTCAGAAGGCTCGATGAAACAGCTCTTGACTATGGTATGGAGATAAACGCTGGAAAGACAAAATTAATGACAAACAACGCTACGGGCTTCAAGAGCAAGATAACAGCTAACGGTCAGGAACTCGAAGTGGCTTACCGTTTTAAATATCTTTGGTCGATTGTCAGTGATAAAGGATCAAAATGTGAAGTATTGGCCAGAATAGCCCAGACAATAGCGGCTCTTGCACGGCTTAACAAATTCTGGCAAGATAAACGGTTAGCAATACTCACGAAAATGAGATTAATGCGTACACTGATCCTGTCAATATTCCTCTGGGCGTGTGAGACATGGATAGTTACAGCTGACCTTTAACGAAGGATACAGGCCTAGAGATGAGATTTTTCCGAAAACTTTTAAACGTCACGTGCAACGATCGAGTTACAAACGAGGAAATGCGAAAAAGAATTACAACGGCAATAGGGCCTTTCGAAGATCTCTGGGCAGCTGTCAGAAGAAGGAAACTCACTTGGTACGGTCACATATCAAGATCAAATGGTCTTGCAAACACAATCATCCACGCGAAGTTGCATGGCAGACGGCGAAGAGGCCGGCCCAAAAAGAGATGGGAGGACAACATAAAAGAATGGACCAGTCTCCGACCAGAGGAGTCACAGACAGCGGCATCTGACAGAGAGGGATGGCGTGGAGTTGTGAGGATGTCTTCATGTGTGCCCCAACGACCTCACAGGTTATGAGATGAACTGATCTGAGATACATACTGGAATTTTTCGAAAGGCTCTCCTTTCTGTGAAGCAAAATGGCTCAAGATAAAGGCTTTGGATAGCACTTCATTATCTGTGATATGGTCTTGCCAGCGAATATGCAGAATACGTCACAGAACAAGTCACATGGGATAGATTTAGCATCCTCCCGTCAAATACACAGACACGCCAGGTCCTCCAGGCGTGGAGCAGGGTGTTTAGAACAGCGGCACAACAGACCTTCATTTCCTCCACGTCACCACACTGTTGAGCGCACGTGACCAAAATATGTGCTCACCTTTGCTGTTCTATCATCCATATCTTCAGGTACAGTCACATTTTTCTACATCGTACTACCGAGGTTAACCCAACCTTCGTTAACGCATTATCGAGATTAACACATATTTCTCTACCGTACTACCGAGGTTAGCACACATTTCTACAGCTTACTACCGTGGTTAACACATTTTTTTCAATCACGTGTCATGTGTGCACCTTTATTGAAATCACCGGCTGTCTATATGCTGCGCGACATGGTTATGGCTGGTACACGACCTCAGCTTTGATTGTGCTAATGACCGAGTCAGAGTTGCTACAAACAGAAGATAATCGATCTATATCCGATTGCATATTCCGTTCAGAGCCCAGTCATCCACAACCACAAGTTTCGCGCCACCTTGTTCGTGGCATTCAGGCTACGGGTAGTGAATATAATACTATCCATGTATAACTCGGTATCCTTCAAGACGTCCACCAGCATAGAGTAAAACATCATGCTGAATAGGGTCAGTGACCAATACACGCTATTCTTTATCGCTCTAGTTGCCCTCGAGTTATATAGAGGTTTCGCCATTCTTTACCTGGGTTACAAATAAGCCAGAACAACGTCATACCACATGAGCTACCATAACTGACCTCTACTGATCACAATAACATACAAGCACATATAGTCCCATGACAAACATAAACAACCTACTTCTGTCACGCACATGAATCCTAAACCACGTGAACGGTAGTGCTGAGTTCAGCTCCACTTCAACGAAAGTGGCATCCTTATCTGTGTTGCAGGTATTTTCATTTCTGTCTCTTAAATATGAAGGAGTTGAAGTAGCAGAGTTACTGCTGACCAAATCAACTGAAATAAAATCATTCATTAATATGTGATTATGCAAGTGGCATTGAATAACAAGGTATCATATATAAATGAGTGCACATCATTCAAGTCACGTTGTTAAATCAATATACGACCGTCTTGTGAATCTGGCAGATATCTGGGGTAGTTGTCTCGCCGCCGCGATTCAATCTCAACCAGTGTTCGTAAAGTGATCTCAGTCCCGCCAGACAGAGCGATAGAGCGGGCTTGCCGAAAACGCTTGCTCGCCTCTCCCCGTTGATGTATCGGGATGCGGTTTTTTGTGTCGTCGCCTCCGCCGAGGTGCGCTGCTCTGGTCCGTATCGAGAAACGTTGTCAGTCGGTGGTGATTTTGCTAAGGCTAATAGCAGAGATCGACAGTGCGTCTCTCTGGTGGTCAGACTCTCGCAAAGAGCTTGTGACCGGCAAATGGAAAGCATGAATACAGCCTGAAGGCCATGTCTCAGCCCGACTAACCCTCGGGAGAAGGGCAGGCCGGAATGCGAAATTTGTCTCCAGTCTCAGTGAAATTCATCGCCGGGGCCGTTGGGATCCGTTCTGCACAGAGCGGTGTCATCCCTCCCCGAGCCGACGTGTCTTGCCGTGTCTGCATTGATTACCGCATCCTTCACCATGACTCTCGTCTTGTGTCAAAATTCTGGAGACCTTGCAAACGGTGATTCCGACCAAGCGTATCTAAAAGGAGGCCTGGGTTACTCTCAATGTGTCTTCAAGTGATTATGCTAGTGGTCACGTCTGGGCACAGTAACACATGGCAGGGATTACAGTGGAATTGAAGAAGAATCCTCGAATGTCTTGATCATGACAAGGGTCAAGGACTGTGTTAATAGACGAGATGACTGCACTACCCGAGCGGTGAAGTCTTGTCAGTTCAGTTTCCAGGTTATTATCAATATTAAGAAGACGTCAAAGATAAAAGTATTCGTACCTATCCAAGAAATTCTGGATCGCTAGTGGCGTAACTACATCACTTGGTTTGCTTCTGCTGTAATACACACAATCGACAAACGGAAGATGATTGACGCGTCCCCTGTCAATAAGGTGTACCAGTTGCATCAGCAAATGAAATGTTTCCAACAGAAGAGGTTCGGTGAGATAGGATCCCCATGACAGACACTCTTTTGAATTGGAACAAACTCAATGATTTACAAGCAGTACTCTGTCAACTATGCCAGCAGTCCGCACCTAAAAGGGTATTGGTGCAATGGGTTGCATCTCAATGCAGCATCCGAGGCAACGCAGAGGCACACAGACTGGCAAAAGAAGGTGCAAAACTACCACAACCAGATACTAGCATGACATACGAAGAGTCAAAACGGCTTATTAGAGCTAGATTCAGCTAGATACTGGTTACACCAAAACGATGCCTATTACCAGTTGAACAGATGAGAGCAGGTCGTGGTCTTCACACTTCGCACTGGCTACAATAGACTGATGTACCACATATTCAACAAATTGAAGATAGGTGGCACCGACGAATGCCCGTGTGATACCGGGAAAATGACAGCTGAGCATTTTCTGCAAAACTGCCCGACATACGAGGATCAGAGAGAGCAGATGTGGCCATTACCAGTAGCAACACTAGACAAGCTCTATGGCAGTGTCGACAGCCTCAGGATGACCGCTGCCTTTTTTGGAAAAAAAAAATGGTTACTGTCTCACTGCGTACGAAGAAGAATAAAAAGAAGAAAAATAAGAAGAAGAAGAAGAAGAATAAGAAGAAGAAGAAGAAGAAGAAGAAGACTTGGAACCACAAATGGGAGTTGAAAGGAACGAAATGTGGAAGTGCAATTCGTATAACTGTTGGTGAGAACACTGATGCAGCCAGGCTCTAACATTTTGTTCAAGAGTAAACCTCAGACACAATGTGATTATAAGTCGAATGTGGTTATCAAGTGCACGTGGAACTCTCGGGCTGCCTCCATAAGGCGACAACAGGTTGACATATGGTCGGTCCATTGTGATGCACGAGCGCTGACATCCTGCCTGTTCGACTGATTGCGATTCTACGAGATTGCTGCTGTCTCTTGCAAGGATGCATTTTGTAAACAACTTGTAAGTAACAGTGGGGAGATGCATTAGACGATAGTTTCCTAGATCCTCTTTGTTCCCTCTCTTTTACGTGCGAGTCCTTTCGAATGAAGATAGCGCGTATCATGTTATACTAGGGCTCGGTAAAGGGGTATACCACAAACCCGGATCACCTCCGCAGTGATGCATACTTCACCTGGTAATTTTCCATATGGCATAAACTTGACATAATGGCGAGTTTCTGAGAACTGGAGGTCTGACAGAGATAATAAAGGATATAGAAGGGCAATTGGAGGGCGTATTAATGATATGAACAGGTAGGTATAGTATGTTTTCATTATTGACTCCATTTCCAGCTTTCGCGTTGTGCGAGATCCATCGTTAGCGTACATAAATATAATGATTTGGCGGTGTTCAGAAAGTCTACGAATAGCAAAGTTGATGCTGTCCTGATATTCAGCAGGTTTCTGTACACGTTCGCTGGCAACGTTTTCATGATCTTCATTGAGCTGTTGGCGGCAGATCTTGCGTGAGGTGTTGAATGTTGTGTGGTTGTCTGGGGAACGAGAAAACTTTCGCCGTTCTTCTAGCAAATCTCGAGATGCAGTTGTGTAGTGTGGGTGGGTGTTAGAAGACATACTGCCATTGAGATCGATATTATTTTTGCAATAATATTTTCATAGTCAGCATTGATGTCGGTGTCGATAGAAGATTTAAGTTGCTTGCTAGCTGAGAGTGTCGTAGTAATCAATGGGCTGATGATCGTCTCTCGACCACGATCTGACCGCCCGCTGCTGCTGAAACTTGACAAGTTTTAGATCGAAGTGGAAACGGGCTTCGATGAGGCGATGGTCGCTTCAGGTGGAGAAGGAAGCTGCGACTGAGACATGAGCTGGCGATCTACGGCTGGACAAGATATGGTCAATGTTTTGTTGATGATGTCCACTAGGTTCTACATGTGTTTTTATTCTGTGGATTCACTTCTGGAAAAAAAAACTGTAACAGTGAAACATTCGATTAGATTCACAAAATATGGCCAGTCTGTCACTTGTGTCGTCCATTGCTTCTCCAGAGCGTAACCTCACATAGGTTTTACACTGTTTGGGAGGTCCTATTCTGGCAGTAAAGTAAACGATTGTATTCTTGTAATAGCCGTGGCATCGCCGGAGGACTTTGCGAAGATGGTCATAGAAATCGGCATGTTCTTGTTCGTCTTTCTTGCTTTTGTTGCATAAACTTGAATAATGGTAATAGTATGGCGTTTGGAGACGGTGATGTGCAATAACGCCAGGCGGTGGTCTTCGTGTGTAACCTGTTAAACGATATGATAAAGTCTTCAAAAAGAAAGATTGATCCTTAATCCCGCAACACATAGCGAGTACATAAAAGGTCATAGACACGTGGATTAAGATCAGTCTGAGTAACGGAGAATATATTTGTAAAAAATTGGGGTGTTGAAAGTTGATAACTGTATCGGTAATGATGACATTCATTCAAGATTGCTGTTTGAAATTATAGATCCGTTAGCACAACCATTTGCTATATTATGTTCTCAATAACTTCGAAAAGAGACATTTCAAGTGGATTTGGTAAATGCAAGAGTAATCCTTTAGTTCAAACATGGAAAACCGTAACTATATATGGAAACACAGGTACATGTGGGATGTAATCAATGAATCTACCATCAAAGCAGCGGTAACAGCCTATATCATTAGAGCTTACACGAATCAAGATTGGTTTGAGGCACATAGTCAGAAACTGCAGCATTTGATTGACAGTAAGAAGGCAACACTAGTTGGTCACATATACACAACAACACGAAACCCTCTCATTGTATTGAAACAAGTGACGCAAGAAGTGCAATGGATAGCTGGACAGTGTGAAAATGAATTATTGCATACAGTTATGTGAGATTATCCATGATGCCTTCCACACTACTAGCATCAGAAGCATGTATGAAGGGATACAGAAAACCATCGGCCCAACAGTGAAAAAGAGTGCGCCGCTAAAATATTTATCTGGGGAGATCATCACTGATAAGAGGAAGCAGTTAGAGAGATGGGTAGAGAACTATCTTGAACTCTGTGTAAGCAGGACAGAGCTAACAATATATTTTCTCAATGCCATGCCGGACATGCCAACCCTGGACCTTCTATAGGTTAACTGTGTATCTCCTGACTTTGCTACTGACAATGTTCCAGGAAAAGACATTATCCTAATATAGGTTATCAGGTGTGGAAAGGACATACTTGATCCAGAGATCCAACAGTTGATATCATGATGCAGGTTTGTAGGACATGTACCGCAGGTTTTCAAAGATTGGAGCAGTATAACCTTTTACAAGGGGGGCCGGAGTGATTGCAACAGTCACATATTCATTTCGCTGAAGTAAACCGTTGGGAAGATACTTGCCAGAATTGTTCTGCACAAAATTGACCCAGAGTCACATTGCGGATTTCGCGGAAATAGGTCTACTGCCTTGAAATTATCGTGTTGACAGTTGCAAGAGAAATACAGAGATTAAAAGCCACCTTTATAGATTGCCTTCATAGATCTAACGAAGACATTTGAATTGGTCAATCGGGCTTCAATCGAGCTGGTGGATTTGGTTGCCCACGGATTGTTCTGAGATTGTTCGAGTGACATGAAAGGCACCATCAACTTTGAAGGTGTGTTCTCAGATGAGTTTGCAATCATGTGCGGAATGTAACTAGGCTGAGTACTTGACTCAATTCTCTTTGATCTGAATTTCTCAGTTCTCTTGAAGCCTGCATTTCGTGACCAAGTATGGGTATATTCAGTAATTAGCGAACAGATGGTGGCCTCTTCAATTCATAAATGCCAAGACAAAAATGAACAGGGTTCTGATGAGATAACTGTGCTATGCGGATGGTGCCTCAACTACGGCACACTGAGAAGAGGAGCTGCACATCTTACTATCATCATTATAGGATGCCTTCTGTGAGTTCTGGTTAACAATCCGAAAAACGGGAAAACAAGTTATGGCCCAGTGTGCAAAAAACCACCAGCAAGCTCCATTGATGAACAGGTTCTCGATGTAGTAAATCATTTTACGTACGTGGGAACCTTTTTAAAAGAAATTTTACATCAACCCAAGAGATCAATATCAGGATAGACAAGGCAGTAACAGCGTAGAGTAGACTAACACAAATGGTCTCCGAGAACAAGAAGATCAATGTTAAAACAAAAACATTTCTTTACCAGGCGTGTATCCTCGGTACCCTTGTTCATGACAGTGAGACATTATCTACCTGCATAAACTAGGACAGGCGCATAAACAGGTATCACATGAGGTGCCTGCGCAAAATCATGGGGGCTGGGTGACACTCGGAGAATGAATGACAGCATGATACCAAAATATATTCTATGTGAGGAAATACAGTTGGTGAAAAGGTCTCGCGGCCGGCCAATACTTCGATACAATTATGTATGCAAGCGCTAAATAAATGATGCAGACATCGATTTGGAATCATGGGAACATGACGCCATGAATCATGGTACATATAAGGACAGAGTTAAGCATGGAAAACATGAACATGAGATAGTTATTGTTGATAGGTTAATATTGGCGAGCTCAGCGTTAGAGAAGACACGCCAAATCATGTCATGCGATGCCTCAAATGGTCAGGACTTTCCTTGCACAACATTATGGAAGACGCTTCACTGCCCGGATTAGTTATACATTCGTATCCGTGATGACCTGTAGTTACCTTTGTTTCCTCTGCACAATTGCTATCGTCTGATTAAAGTAAACGAATACATTATATGTTTTTATAAATACATATATAAAGGCGTTCACATCAAAACAGGGCATTTACAAAAATAGAATTTGCATGTAGAATGATATTTTAAGACCATCGCTCCTGTCACAGTCTTTGTGAAAGAAACTTTCCGTTCCCAAACTACAACCTTCGCCACAACCTTACCGAGGCATTCTTGAAAATCGTTGTGCCATCGTCTTTTTGACCTACCCCTGCCTCTTTTGCATTGCACCATACTTACCATCACTGTTCTCTCAAACCCGTTGTGTTTATTGATGTGACCAAAGTATTTACTTGGTCTTGCCAACTTGGAACACAGAAAAAGTCTTTGAAAAATTGGTTATTATCAGCATAGAGTGAAACGGCATTTAATTTTCAATTTAAAAAAACTGGAGATGGCTAGACCAAAAAATAAACTTTGAAAGGACAATGAGAGAAGGTAGAAGCAACGAGTGACAGACATGTGGACTGCTCTTGTCAACTGGAAAAGCGGATGAACTCATGAGGGCTGATATTGAACGTGATCAGACATACATAACTTTGGTTAATACTGACATGGATGAACAGCGCGTCTCACTCGGCAGTATATCTCACGTGTTACAACCCTGAAGTGTAATTAGGACGAGTTTTTATACCGGCTTTCATGTGGGGGTGTGTGCTATGTTGTTGAAGTAAATCAGTCAATAAAAACTAGCATGTTTGTGTGTGCTATGTTGTTGAAGTAAATCAGTCAATAAAAACTAGCATGTTTGTGTGTGCTATGTTGTTGAAGTAAATCAGTCAATAAAAACTAGCATGTTTGTGTGTGTTATGTTGTTGAAGTAAATCAGTCAATAAAAACTAGCATGTTTGTGTGTGTTATGTTGCTGAATTAAATCAGTCAATACAAACTTGCAGGTGCATGTGTGTGTGTGTGTGTGTGTGTGTGTATGTGTTAATTTGCTGAATTAAATCAGTGAACACAAACGTTCAAGTTTGTGTGTGCGTGTGTGTGTGTGTATGTGTGCCTTTGGGTGTGTGTATGTGTGTGTGTGTGTATGTGTGTGTGTATGCGTGTGATATGTTGCTTCAATAAATCAGTAAATACAAACTTGCATGTGTGTGTGTGTGTGTGTGTTATGTTGCTGAATTAAATCAGTCTACATAAACGTTCGAGTTTGCCTGTGTGTGTGGGTGTGTGTGTGTGTGTTCGTTGATGTGTGTGGGTGTGTGTTACGTTGCTGAATTACATCAGTCAACATAAACGTTCACGTGTTCGTGTGTGTGGGGGTGTGTGTGTGTGAGAGAGAGAGTTGATGTGTGTGCGTGTGTGTGTATGTGTGTGTGTGTGTTTGTGTGTGTGTGTGTGTGTGTGTGTGTTATGTGGCTGAAATTAAAAAAAAATCAATACAAACTTACATGTGTGTGTGGGTGTGTTATGTATCATAAAAAAATCAGTAAAATCAAACGGTTATGTGCATGTGTGTTTTTCTATGTATGATTGTGTTTCTGTGTGTGTGTGTATGTGTTATTTTGCTGAATTAAATCAGTCAATGCAAACTTTTATATGTTTGTGTGTGGGTGTGTGTGTGTGTATGTTAGTGTGTGTGTGTGTTTGTGTGCGTGTTATGTTGTTGAAATAAATCAGCCAATGCAAATTTTCATGTACATGTGTTACGTTGCTGAATTACATCAGTCAACATAAACGTTCACATGTGCGTGTGTGTGGGTATGTGTGTGTGTGTGTGATAGTTTGTGTGTGTGTGTGTGTGTGTGTGCGTTGTGTGTTATGCTGCTTACAATCCATTAGTCAATACACACGTTCATGTGGGTGTTTTGTGTGGATGTTTTATGTTGCTGAATGAAATCTGGAAATACAAACTTCAATGGGTGTGTTGTTGTGTTATGTTGCTGAATTAAATTGGTCAATACAAAATTGCATGTGTGGGTTATTGTATGAGTGTGTTTGTGTGTGTGTGTAATTTGTGTGTTTGTGTGTGTGTTAATTTCTGAATTATATCAGTTATTACAAACTTTCATGTGTGTGTGTGCATGTGTGTGTGTGTGTGTATGTGTTATGTTTCTGAAAAAAAATCAGTCAAAGTAAACATTAATGTGTGGGTGTGTGGGTGTGTGTGTGTAGGTGTGAGTGTGTGTATGTGTGTTATGCTCTGTGTGAATGTGTGTGTGTGTGTGTGTATGCATGTGTGTGTAGGTGTTATGTAGCTGTATTAAATCAGTAAACACAATCTTTCATGCATGTGATTATGGTATGTTGCTGAATTAAATCAGTCAATACTTCTTTTTCGTATGGTACGTCAGTCTGTTGTGGCTTGTGCGGGGTCTTCTTCTTCTTCTTCATCGTACGCAGTAAGACAGTAACCATTATTTTTTCGAAAAAAGCGGCGGTCATCCTGAGGCTTTCGACACTGCCATAGAGCTTGTCTTGTGTTGCCACTGGTGATGGCTACATCTGCTCTCTCTGATCCTCGTATTTCGGGCAGTTCTGCAACATAATTTCTGCGGTCATTTTGCCAGTTCCGCACGGGCATTCGTCGGTGCCACATATCTTCAATTTGTTGAATAGGTGGTATCTCAGTCTATTGTGGCCAGTGCGAAGTCTGAAGACAACGACCTGCTCTCTTCTGTTCAACTGGTAATAGGCATCATTTTGTTGTGTAGCCAGTATTTTCTGTTTCCCATTTGGCCATGTATTTTTGCCCGAATAAACCATTTGGACTCTTCGTAGGTCACACTAGAATATGGTTGTATTAGTCTGGTACCTTATTTTGCAAGTCTGTCTGCCTCCTCTTTGCCTTCGATGTTACAGTGGCTCGCGCCGGTTCAATACTTTGAAAAATTAGAGTGTTCAGAGCAGGCCTTGGCTGTCTGAATAATGGTGCATGGAATAATGGAATAGGACCTCGGTTCCATTTTGTTTGTTTTCGGAACTGGAGGTAATGATTAACAGGGACAAACGTAGGCATTTGTATTTCGGCGTTAGAGGTTACATTACGCAAGACGAGCTACTGCGAAAGCATTTGTCAAGAATGTTTTCATTAATCAAGAACGAAAGTGAGAGGCGCGAAGACGATGAGATACCGTCGTAGTTCTGACCATAAATTATATGTCGACTAGCGATCCGAAGGAGTTACTTCGATACTCTGCTGGCAGCTTCCGGGAAAACAAAGTGTTTGGGTTCCGTGGGAAGTATGGTTGCAAAGCTGAAACTTAAAGGAATTGACGGAAGGGCACCACCAGGACTGGAGCCTGTGGCTTAATTTGACTCAACACGGCCAACGCTGAAATGCTTGACAGGCTGAGAGCACTTTCGTTGAGTCTAATATGGAACGGGTGCTGGAATTAGACCCTCGAAAATCTGGGGCTATCCTCTCTGTAGCTTGACTGTCTCGCATCCAGTGTTTGTAAAATGAATTGACGGAAGGGTACCACCAGGAGTGGAGTCTGCGGCTTAATTTGACTCAGCACGTCAATACTGTAGAAGGACTGACAGATCGAGAGCACTTTCGTTGGGTATACTAGTGAACGTGTGCTGGTATTAGACCCACGTAAGACAGGTCATCTCTTTAACCTTCTAATTAAAGAACACTAAGGAAATCGTGTTTAACCCCGCAGAAACCGCAGGTTTCAGATACCTGGCCATTGACAAACAAAAAAATCTCTATTAATTCGTCCGGTCAAATAATCAACGGGTGCTGGTAATAGATCATCGGAAGACAGGTCAGTTTTACCCTACTAATGACAGGGCGTTGCTACGGTAATCCTACCCAATTCGAGAGGACCCGCAGATATTTTGGTTCACGTGCCAGGCTGATAAGGGCTCGTGGCTACCATGTGAGGGACTACAGCTGAACGCCTGTAAGCCGGAATCCGGCCCACAATCTCAGCACCACTGCAACGGGAGGCTTCGATATGGTCGGGGCCTGGGGCTCGCGCCTCAGCCCTACCCGGTCGAGCCGCAGAAACAGGTCTCTGCCTTCCGCCGATCAAAGCGGGCCGATAGCTGCTCGATGTTCACCATTTACCGCGATGGGGTGCGAAACCACAAACATAAGATATAGTTCTTGGTCGGGGTGTTGAAAACAGTAGAGCAGCCACCTTACTGTGAACTGTCGAGACTCAATCCATAACCATGAGATATGTCCGCACACCAGGCGAAAAACATCTCCGTGACATTACCAGGCTTGTCTCCTTGTTAAATGCACTTCTGCCTCGATCTCTACCTGTGTATGCTATCAGCCATACCAATGGACGCAGAGCAGATGCAGATTAGCGAACATTGCACATCTGCCCTATTGTGTCAACCTCCCAAGTGGAGGGGCATGCTAGGCGTACCATCACTGCAGGGAAGCCGAGAAAATAAAGGGAGCACAGATATATCCCACTCACATGCAAATGCTACGTTCTGGCAGGACGTGACGATCCTGGGATACAGACACACTGGACTGCCTCTCTTCCGGGTTAGTACAAACCAGTACATAGTCCATATCATATAACATATCTCATATATCATCACCGCACCCTATAGACACGAGTAGTGAAGACCCGTTGTCATATAAGACAACTTCCCTATTAGAGACAACTCTGATCACAAACAACTGCTGCCTTGCAGATAGGCTGGGGACAGCCAAAGGCTAAGGAGGGCATCCCTACAGAAACGCCTGTTGAAAAAGAATGCACTGGGCCACATGCTTAACGAAACAGTGCAACGTAAATCGCAGTATGAGGACAGTACAACTTATTTGAAAAACGTATGGCGCTCATCCTGCGGAGTCCCACCAGGCAGCGATAGTGCCGTTCATCACGCTTCGAAGGGGCCCACACTTGACTACTGGTGGTCACCCACCCATGTGTTGTGGAGTCAAGGCACATGGCTATGGGGCAATTTATATTGACCAACAACTCAAGACCCTAAAAATACTACAGTCGAATGCGGAGGGAGTAATTAACAAAAAGCGTTCACTAACACATCATTTGCATAAAGGTAAAATTGACGTGGCATGTATCCAAGAAACGCACCTCAACAGCAACCATACATTCTCAATCAAAGGATACCAGGCCTTCCGGCTGGATAGAGAAGGTCACAAAGGAGGGGTTCTTATACTGATCCGTAACTGCATACCGAGGTGCGCGATATCTGTCAATCACAACGGACAAGCAGAAATTGTAGGAGTTGACATAATGTCCCAAGAGACGAAGATCCGCATCTTCAACCTGTACTGACCACCAAATAAGGACCTGTCGCTCTCGAGTATAGAAGTCAAAAACTCCAACTGCATAGTAGTTGGAGACTTCAACAGCTACTCGGAGAGATGGGGATACTCGGACACTGACTGCAGAGGTGACGAAGTGGAAGATTGGGAGATATACACAAATCTCCATCTAATCAATAGGCCGGAGGATAGCCCTAGTCTCTATTCTAGAACATGGCATACCACCTCGACTCTAGATCTGGCCTTCTCCACAATGGACATTCACCATAAATAAGACAGCCAGGTGCTTAACCAATTGTCAGGTAGCGACCACAGGCCAATCAGGCTGGAAATTGACATGGAAGTAGGCCCACAGGAAACAAAATCGATCCCATGTTGGAATTTCAAACGAGCCGACTGGGACAGATTTGCAAGCCTGACAGATGGTCTGTGTGAAACCATCAACACACGGAACAATAAAATAAAGCCCATGGTGGAAAGCCTAAGCAAAGCAATAATTCAAGGGGATACTGAAACCATCCCAAGAGGAGCTAGGAAAAACTATAAGCCCTATAGAAATGATGAGTTGCAGAAAGCGGAAGATGCAGTAACAAATGCTAGGAACATGGCAGAGCGAGAACAATCTTTGGAGACAAATATCGCCCTCAAAGCCGCCACGGCGAATGACAAATACACTCTAAACCAAACAGCAAGAGAAAGCTGGAAAAACAAAACAGAAAGTCTAAACTTGGACATAGAAGGGAACAAAATATGGAAGTTAGTCAGATCTATGAATAACGAAACTCCGTCAAACATAACAATTACAATCAGGCAGGGCGAAAACTTGCTCACTGGAAAGAAAGCCGCAAACGTCTTTTTTGAACACTATGCCAGAGCGAACCACATATATGTCCCTGCATATAGGCATACGGACATTAATGAAGAGCAAAAACGGCACGACAACATCAATATGG
Organism: Ariolimax columbianus; assembly: GCA_036924085.1. Classification (NCBI taxonomy): domain Eukaryota; kingdom Metazoa; phylum Mollusca; class Gastropoda; order Stylommatophora; family Arionidae; genus Ariolimax; species Ariolimax columbianus. The sequence continues at coordinate 3,759,512 of JAVGWX010000004.1, read as the reverse complement.
CACCAGAAGAGCATATGATTGCAAAACTAACAAAGAACGAAATGGAAGAGGCCATGAGAACATTAAAGAAAAGGAAATCTCCCGGAAAAGACGGGATAACAAACGAAATACTGATGGGGCTGGGCCAAACAGCAAAGAGGATTTTACTATAAGTCCTGAACCAAAGCTGGAAAAGGGGTATTGTACCCCAGGCATGGAAAGACGCAGTACTTTTACCAGTACCAAAGAAAGGAAAAGACAAAACAGATCCAAATGGATACAGGCCTATCAGCCTGCTGAACTGTGTCGGCAAACTGATGGAACGTATGATAAACACCAGACTGATGTGGCAACTGGAAGAAAAACGGATACTAATTCCACAGCAAGCAGGTTTTAGACAGCGCAGATCCACTGAGGACCAGTTCATCCTCATAGCCCAGGAAATAGATGATGCCTACCAGGAACAGAAACACAAAGTAGCGGTTTGGGTGGACCTGGAAAAGGCATTTTACACCGGCCACTTCAGAGCCGTCAGACTTGTGCATCCTGACCACGTTTGACATGACAATTTCCTACCGAATTCCCGCCATCTAGGGTGGCGGCAGTCGGTGCGACTGTCGGTGTGCCACCGGGTACTCTTGAGATCCCACCACCTCTTACGCCCCAGAACATCATCCGAGTCCACCACCACTTCCGACCCCACCACCTCTTACGCCCCCACAACATCATCCGAGTCCACCACCACTTCAGATCCCACCATCTCCTGATACCCCTCCACCATCGGATAAACTGGGAGTTAACGAGTGGGTCAGGCATGTGAGACTAGGCTCGATTGTCACCAAACTTATTGGAAAGGAGGCGTAAGCTCTCCCAGAAATAAAGGCAGCATTGTGTCATGGCTTATTGGTTTCCGGCTGAAAACCTTTGGGCTCTTGTGTTTGCGGTCAGGGGACTTTTGCTGCAGACCGCTTGAGCATGGTTGACCTCACAGCCTACAGAACCAGAGAGCGAGTAGACTGATCGCAACACAGCCCACAATGAGCGCAGTTTTTGTTGGTTTGTCTGCTGCTCTGAGTCTGCCTTGTCTTGGGCTGTGACTGTGTGAGACGGCGCGGTGATGGGTATGCGCTCTGGTTGATCTGATGTAGGGCGGGGTCTAAGACTCGTGTCACCGTTATCGGCCCGACGGTGGGCGGGATGGGGAGGTGGGATAAACTCGGGTATGATGGTGTTTACCTGTGCGTTAGTGACTAGCTGCATGTCTTTTCTAGCGGTTTCAATCTCGTTGTTATACCCTTTGATTAGGCCGACGAGGAGATGCATTTCGCTGTGCGACAGTTATAACCCTAACCCATACACATAGTCCACTTTTCAGAGGGCGTATTGAAGCACATCCTGAAAACGCTTGATTTCTGATGGGAGGTGTAATGGGGGCTGAGCTGGCATCTTTTATATTGGCCGGAAATAATGTAATCCCCACTCTCAGGAAATTGGTTCTCGTTTGCGACTGAGCGCCAAGAATTGCCCAACCATTAGCCTGAATGCTGTTGTTTAGCCTCTCTGCACCCGGCTGAGTAAACCCTTGTCATTCATCGATGATGAATGTGGTTCACGCTCCGCTTGCGCCCTTGTCATCATGCGCAATATAGTCTGCATGTTAGACGGTTCTGTGAACGATTTATTCAGACAGCCATTCGGTGTTTTCAAATGGTGCCTGATATTCGTTCTACTCCCCCATTAGCCAAAAACCATAGTTTGGATAGTTGAATAGTACCAGCCATCGTCTTTGGGATGGCAGTTACTGAAGAATTTCCCTAGCACATAGTTGGGCAACCCTTTGGCCTCCAGTCTGTGTTTTGGGACAAACGGAACTCTCCGCAAACTCGCACGTATGCCTCATGAGTAGATTCGTTTTGATAGTCATTTAAAGCCCTAGTCTCTGGGAGGGCCACACTGAGAGTAATCATTCCAGGCAGCACTCTGTGGTAGGAGTACACTGAGTTCAGTCATTCCAGGCTGCACTCTCTGGGAGGGCCGAACTGAGTTTAGTCATTCCAGGCAACACTCTCTGGGAGGGGCACACTGAGTTCAGTCATTCCAGGCCGCACTCTCTGGGAGGGTCGAACTGAGTTCAGTCATTCCAGGCCGCACTCCATGTGAGGGGCACACTGAGTTCAGTTATTCCAAGCCGCACTCTCTGGGAGGGCTGAACTGAGTTTAGTCATTTCAGGCAACACTCTCTGGGAGGGGCACCGAGTTCAGTCAACATCCGGCGGGTCTAACAATAGAGCTAGAACAGGTACATGGACCGAGTTAACCATTCTGGGTGCTGAAGAGGGTCCCTGGCTGATACTCAACATCCAGACGTGGCAACCAAAGTGCAATAGAAGCCCGTCGACTGCGTGTTCCACATATTTCCAATATTCTTGCTATTCACATTTGGAAGCTTATATCGCGAGAGAATGTCACCAACCTTAGCGGTGAACTTTGAGGACTCCCGAACATAAATGTCGGTGTCTAGAAGATTATGTGGGGTCTTCTCTGAATAAAAGACTCCGGCGTTGTAGACTGCATCTTTATTGACCAACTTTTTTTGGATATATTTATTTTGCGTTGAAAAACAAACAATACAATGCAAATCACATTGTCCAATATCATGAACGGGGATTGTGTGCTAACTTTATCGAAGTTCGCCTTTGCTGCTTTTGTCCATGCCGCATCGTCATACTCGAGAACTGGTCTCACTCTTCCATTGTACAGTTTCTTTAGTATACTTTCGTCTGCTCCCCAGCTTGTGCAAACACGTTTCCTAATGATTGCAATTCTTTTCTGGCTCTCATTCGGTTTCTCTCGATCTGACTTTTCCATGTCATGCGCCGATCAAATGTGACTGCCAGATAGTTTGGGTTGTCGTTTGGCTGCAGAATATTGTACATGTGTTTTTCCTCTCGTTTATTTTGACCAGCCATAAGTTCGCCCACTCTTCCAGCGATGTTAGGGCCTGCTGCATCCGATTTCTTGTTATGGTAAGATTCTTTTCAGAGGTCCACATAGCCAGATCGTCTGCAAACATTGAGCTATTTACTCTTCTTGGCATATTCTATGTAATGTCATTTATATACACCAGGAAGAGTGTTGGTGACAGTACTCCCCCTTGGGGTACTCTCTGCTCAAGTGTCACCTTTTTTGCTCATCTGCCCTTGTACTTGGACTCTGGCCGTTCTGTTTTTGAGATAGTGGTTTATCCACTTGTACATTCTCCCATACACTTCACTTCTTCTTAGCTTGACTCTGTCCATCTGCACCAGTCATGCCGACTACCAAAGATATAGCACTGACGGATGTCATGCTACTGCCCATACCTATCTCGCCTTGGTCTTCAGTGGCATATCGCTTGCGGGGGATGTATGGTTGCTGGGCTACATGTAACATGCTGCAAACGACTCATGTGCACTCTTGCTTACGTCACATATATATCGCCGCCTCGTCGTGCGGACTACGAAAGCCTCGCCGTGTGATCCATTTGTAAACTGGTCACTCCCTAAAACCCGACCAGTAGTACTGAATATTTTTGAAGCATGACAATACATACATATAAATGTAATCACACAACAATGTTTGCCGGACCAGGTGATGTTCATGTGATCGTAAACCTCTGTGTGATTGTTCTAAGCGTGAGCCTAACTCACCAAGTTGCATTTCAAGGGGACGACTTTGCACAAGCTATAAATCAATGCCTAGGACCTGGAAATAATGTCACTAGATTTCAACGTGGCACGACCATCCATGATACGCTCGTTAAGCATGGACTCCCGTAAAACATTATGCATTAAGAATATATACTTCGTACAATATAAGTATACCTAAATGAAGCATGGTATGCATAGTGGTAATGTTCGATGGCCCCTTCTGTCAATGCGCTGACGTTTTCTGGTTGCAAATATTTAAATTCAAGATGGTGGCATGGTGATCCGATGTGGAGCGCATGCGACAAGATGAGGCTGTTGAGGAGCTCTGGTCCGCGTAGGTCACGTGGAGTAAGAAACTGAATAAGCGGCTCGATTTTTTCGAATGAAGAACGCTGCACGGAACTTTCAAGACGTGGACCAAGACATGCGGAAATAAACCATAGTCACAGGGGGGGGGGGGGGGGGGGGGGGGGATTCAACCTCTGGTAGTTCCGCTGCTCGCTCAGCCAAAACTGTTCGATTCATGTGCATCATCTGATGTCCAGAAGGACCGTGAAATCAAAAAAAACGTTTTGGGATTTGCTGTGACGGGGTTTGTTGTTCATAAACTATCCACGTAATCATTACGAAGTGATGCACAATAAATATAATCATTGGCGCCAGTGCCATATGATGCAAACTGATAGGAGTAATGTATTACATTGTATACAAACACACAGACACCCACACACACACACACACACACACACACACGCCAGCGAAGGCCTGGTTATGGGCAAGTAGCTGGCAATGTGTGGTGTTAAGAGGAATTGTCCCAACGGTATAGCAAAGCAATGTCCCGTCATAGACTTCGGTAAAACGGTCAACGGTGCTTTGGGGCTTAGTTACTTTACCCTGAACCACTGGCAGCTTTAGTGGGCCACCTATGATCGTTTCACTGATGGCACTGCGGAAGCGTGTTTGAGGTGTATTCGGTTGTTGGAAGACGCCAGCGATGTATGATAGAAAGCGTGAGCAGCTATAACATAGATTCAGTGTATACTGAAACAGCGTTTGGTCTATAAAGAATCTGGCTTCGGCTGCAAAGGTATCAGTAGAGTCCGCCCGTGCATTGTTTAAGAAGCAAGCCATTTGTCAGATATATCTAGTTCCGCCGCGAAATATGTCCTATGTTTGATGAGGACCAACCAAATGCGGTGCATATGCAGATTTGCTGTATATTCCACATGATCGAGTCAGCGTTGGCTCATCACGAAGTGTTAAGATCAAAACGTACAAATATACTCTTACGTTAGTCGATGTCGTCTCTCGTTACAAAGAAGCTGAGCCTCTGGTAGAGATGAGCAGAAAAGAGGTTGCAGTGGATCTCGAGCGCAATTACACAAGGGATCTTCTAACTTGGAAACATGTTACAAGTTGATCCGGTATGTGCATTGGGAATGGCGATGTCCCAGCTGCTAACCAAGCACAATGTGCAGATCCGAAGCCGGCAGGCTGGAAACACCGTCCGCAGGGAATTGCAGAACGTTTCAACCGGGACTCCCTTTGAGATTCTGGTCGATGCTCAGAATGACCAGGAGCTGCTGCTTGTCGCCCTGGGGTCAATATAAAGATCTTCCTAATGGGTGAGCTCTCTATGGTCGAGCTAATGGCTGCACTGAGTAATGAGGCGACGCTGTTGACAGAACATAAGCTGGCTGAGGTGATTAAATATAAGACTGCCACGCAATAGCCGTCTCAATCATTTCGGTAGTATCGTAAAGGGCGTCTATCGTGGAATCCGATAACTTTGTTCTGTACGTGTACGCTAGCTCACCTGATGAGCATGGGCTCGACGGTGGACGTCTATCATTGGGACCGATGACATTGTTCTATACTTTTACGCTAGCTCTTCGTGTTAGCATGGGCTCGTTGGTGGACGCCGGCGCGCGACCCATCGTAACTGGTCGTTGACAGGGCATTATATCCGTAACATTGTACAACAAGTTGATCAGCCCGTGCGATTCACCTTAGAATGTGGTCCATCCCGTGGTGTTGTGCGCGATGAATTGATGATTATGGCTGAGGCCACAGATCTGCCGCCTGATAGGACTCTCAACCCAAGAGCTTCTCGTTTATTATATTAACCATGTAGCCATTTATTGATGTCTGTGCCTACACTATGCTGGTGGTCTTGTCTTCGAATGGCTACCTGCCTGTGTTTCATATCGTTGCGCTAATTCAGGCACTACTTGTACATTTCATATATCCAATCCTTTTTCAATTCGGTCCTCTGGACACCCACGGCGCTCTTTTTGTTGGGTCCGTCGGCTTCTAGGATTATATACATTTTCGACTCGAGCACTACCGACTCTGCGACAGGGCCGCCGTTCTCATTAATCTTTTAGCTTAACAAAAAACCTTCTTCGTGTCTGTCCTGTAACAATGGTGGACTTTCGAGTGGCAAGTCATATGCTGATGAGTTGGTTTTAATGTCTGCGTATTCGGCCTCTGTCTCCACGTATATAAGTAGGCTAACCTTGTTGGCTTTTATGTCCGCGGATACATCCTCTGTCTCCTCCTGCAGAAGTAAACTATTCGTGCCTGCATGTAAGACATGGGCCTTTTATCCGTATTGCTTCGTAACCGCCTTGTACCAAAACTCAAACATGATGCGTTTTGACAGGTACAGACAGGCCTGGCGCGCTGAAGTAGAACGCTGCGTTGAGCACGGACTTCTCCAGGTCATGTCCAAATGTCCTCGAAGATGTTGGCCAGTGGGTGTACATCCGTGGGCAGGTACAAGTCGTTGCAGTCGCCGAACGTTTTACAGTCAAATCATTTCCAGACCCGCTGCGCGTGCTAGTGATACGTATCGCTGAGATGATATCTTGATAACGGCGGTTGTAGAAGGCTTTCTTTGGTGGTAGCTGGATTTAGTTGAAAATCTCAAAACTGTCGACGCCCTCGTATGACTAAACATCGTTGCGTCTCAAAATTTCCAGCTATGTGGTGCTAGCCCTCTCCCATGTTTGTTCGCACCTATCGACGCGATTTAGCTGCTTATGAACTGCAATGAATCTACGAACTATAACTGTCCGATAGAGAACTACATATACCTGTTTATCTTATTTGAATGCAGTTAATGTTTCCGTTCTCCCTCTTTGTCCACTAGCTTTACTTGGTTGTATATCTTCCCGTCCTGCATGCTCATGAAACGGTCGTATCCGCGCAGGTTGTGGAAGAACACATGCTTCCCTGTACTTCCTGGGCGAATACGCAGCTTGAAGTTGCAGTCGGTGTGGGCGGCTCCGCGATATTTTCCTTGGGATGTGGCAGTGGAGGCGCAACTGGTCACTACCCAGCCACAGGCAGCACATGTGACAGTCTTCAGCTGTGTTGTATGACTGCCAGTCAAAAAGTGTCATTGGATGCTCGCTGAGTTGTTAAACACTGCGTTGATCTCTGCCAGCTTTGATGTGAGGCTTTCGATGAAGAGCTCTGCGTCGTTCTCCCCACGGAACAGCTGGCTATCGTTGATATGACCACCACATCGCACCACTATATAATAATAGCATCATAGCTCGTGCTGGGTGATTTGTCTAGTACTAAAATGTCCGGGGTCGATGGTACACCATTCCCCGGGAATGTTCAACGACTCATAGTCGGCATAGCTAATATACGGCGTCCGCATCTGCCTGTGATGGCTTGTGAACTAGAGGATAGCATTTCAATCCTTTGAGACTTCTTACCGTGCCCAGGCAGTCTGGAATATGGGCTGTCAGCAAATCTTTTCTTTAAAAGACATGGAGACAGTTGCGACCTGGGTACATGCGGTGGTCGTGTTTACTATATCGACAGATAAGATGCGTGACACCTTTTAAATAGACGTAATGGTTATTTTATGGAGTTTTAGTGTCGGCCAGTAGCAGGATATCGATCTCGCCCCATTTCTGTTTTTCACGAGGTGTATTCGCACCTATTTATCCCAGCCCAAGACATTGACTGACAGCGTGCCATCTTCATATATGTGACTTTCCCAGGAAAGGCTATCCCAGTAAAGTCCAGTTCGCCGAGGTGTTAGCTGATAACTGTCTTGTCTGTATAGACGAGCTTTATAGACTACATACTACATAGCTGAATAGACATCCCACACAAAACAGCGTGTATCGTTCTTCTTGACATTAATGACTGCTCGAAGGGGTAATTAGGAAAGCGTTTTCATATAATTCCGCCGGGGTGGTAATGTGCCACTTATAAGTCTAGCTCCACACAGCGCTTGAGCCCTAGTTCGTGAAATTTTCGACGAGTTTCATTATGTGGGCATGTGCTCCGTCAAGCGTCTCTCACATCTTTCCTGGTTTAGGACAAGCCCTGCCTTCCCCCTCCCCCCCCCCCCCCCCCCCGTCCTATTGAAATAACCGACATTGGTTTTTATTTCCTCTTCACGATTTGGCTTTCAAAGCACGGCTGTTAAACTAATTGAGTCATTGACGCCGTTTTGGCGCAGCTGTGCCATTACTAGGTCTGAGATGCTGGAGGCCATAGCCCTTAAGAAAACCAGTACGTCGCCCTCAAGGCGGTGTCCTTTAGGTACAACCGCAGTACAGTCTTTCAACATAGCGACCTCTTTCTCAAGAATGAAGGGCGATGGATAAGTCAGATCATATTTTGCTCCCAACAGTGATATACGTTCTCTTGGATTTACTCCCCCAGCCTGCATATGGTTTGACTGTCTAGCGGGTCTGGTTTAATTGTCTAGAGTGTCGGTCTGGTTTGACAGTCTATTGTGGACTGGTTTGACTATCTAGGGGGTTTGGTTTGACAGTCTATGGGGTCTGGTTTGACAGGCTATGGGGTCTGGTTTGACTATCTAGGGGTCTGGTTTGACAGTATATGGGGTCTGGTTTGACTATCTAGGGGTCTAGTTTGACAGTCTATGGGGTCTGTTTTGACTATCTAGGGGTCTGGTTTGACAGTCTATGGGGTCTAGTTTGACTATCTAGGGGTCTTGTTTGACAGTCTATGCGTTCTGGTTTAACTATCTAGGTGGTCTGATTTGAAAGTATATGGGGTCTGGTTTGACAGTCTATGGGGTCTGTTTGCATGTCTAGTTAGTCTAGTTTTACTTTCTAGCGGTTCTGTTTTGACTGTCCAGCGAGTCTGCTTAGACTGTCTAGTGTGTCTGGTTTGACTGTCTAGAGTGTCTGTTTTGACTGTCTAGCGTCTCTAGTTTGACTGTCTAGCGGGTCTGGTTTGACTGTCTAGTGTGTCTGGTTAGACTGTCTAGCGGCCTTTCCTCTCAAATTCATATCTAAGTGTATGGGCTGTCTCGTGATGCACCATGTTCGAAAGGGCACATCCACATGTCTATGTCTCATATCTCTCGAATATAAAATTAAATTCTGACAAAGAAGGTCAATAACCGCATTAATCCGTCCTGAAATACCCTCTCCGGTACGCGGTATATTTTCATATAAAAGGTGTGTGCGCCACCTCCGTTGCAAAGAGCAGAGAGCTTCTAACCCCCTTTCACACCCCCTCCATTTCCAGATCATCCCACCTCGTCGTTGGATTGAAAGATTGACCTTACAGTATTCACCCATGCACCGTGTCCCTCAAGTCTTAGTAGACTCAAGCTTTAGCCATGCGCAGTATTTCCGTACTACAACCATTGTAACTAAACCGTATACTATATGTATACCTATCTCTAATTGTATTGTGCCATAAGTGTGTCTGGCAACAGGCATGCCAATGCGAGGTCTAATATTATACCAAGTTTGTATGGAGGGAGGGGCCCTGAGGAGGGGGATCCCGTGAGCGAGGTGTGGGTATGAAGAGGTTGCACAAGCCGAGATCTATGGTTATGCCAACTTAGGATTGGGGGGTGGAGGTGGGAGGGGGGTAATTATGTGTGGGATGCCTCTGAGCTAAGTCACGGTAGAAGCAATAGCTTCAAACCGGCAGTATACATCTACTCAGACAACTACAAGAAAACAGGACATCCTATCAAATGTGTGCTATTAATCATGAGACACAATAATCACGACTTACTCGTACATGGACACAAAAAATGTAACTTTCAGCTGCTATCCCCCCGTATCACGTATTCCAATGCCTCCTCCCACACACTGGCCGTTATCTCCCCCGTCACACAGCCGCCCCTTACACCCAAATATCCCCTACACACGCCCGTCAATTACCCAACCCAGTCTCTTTTTTCACGCATCCGCCTCACTAACCCCTACCACACACCATCCCCTACCACCCCCGAAAAACAGATGTCGTGCAGTTATATGGTATCCTTGGACAAGAGAAGGCAGACGTGGTGACACCCATGCTCACCATCCACAGATATAAAGTAACAAAGACACCCATAGAACGATCCATGAGGACATAATGGAGAGACCAGAACTACGAATACAAGCTAGACAATGACAGCATTTACAAACCTTGCAGATTTGATCAGATTCAGAAGCGAACAATACAGTATCAAGGTCACCTCCACATAAATGGTCTTAGAGATGTCGCCAAGTGCGATTACGGACCTTCCAAGCAGACACCAGAACACATCATGCAGGACTGTTCCAGCAATGCCGCCTTAACAGAGGCACATTGTACGGGAAGCGACTAGACTGGAAATCTTATTGGGGACGGACGGAGACCTAAAACGCAGTCTCCTAGATTGTGCACGATGCAATAATCAGTTTGTGGCTCACACGTCCAGGTATAACAAGACGTCTAGACTTGAACATGGCATAGCCAAAGAAATGTTGTGCAGTCAAATTGAGTGTATGCTGTCCCATATCAGATTTAAATCTAGCATCAACACCGACACAATCATAAGTTTTCCTGGAGCGGATATAGAAAACGACCACGATCTTGTTCTGTTGACTATGCTTCTGCCACTTAAAATAGTCGCACAGAAAGAAGTGGCTAGACTGAAGTTTGATCTGAACAAATTAAAAGACTCAACAATCAGCGGAGTGAACCAATCGAGAGCAGTATGAAGATTTGCTCCTCTGTTTGCACTCAGATCGGCGCTGGGTTACGATAAAGAAATAACGTATCTTTACTCAGCAATCATAGATACATCAGCGTAGATCACGGGGTGCCACAAAACAAACAAAAATGAAGCTATAAGTAACACAATAAATTGTAGACCTTTGTGATAAAAAGGTCACTGAAAAACAACACACATTTACATGATGAGGTATGTGAATATAAAAAAGGTCCAGCAAGCGATATTACAAAAGACGAAAGAAGCGAAAGAAGCGTGGACTTGTGAGCAATGTACATATATTGTAGACAAATTAGACAAAAATGGCGATCAAGGACCATACACGGTAGTCACAGAACACTAAGACAAAGCAGGAACTTTATGATCCAAGAAAATAAGGGTCGGCTTTTTGTAGGTGTCTTAGAGGGGGCCGGGTACTGCTCCGAGTTATACAACCATGAGGGACGTCTGGGAAGTCTGGGAAAACACTCTCCAACACCAAAAACATTATAGGATAACAAACTGATAACAAAGGAGAAGACAGCAGCAGCGGTAAGTACATTAAGAAGAGGGACAATATACCAGCAGTGCTCATACAGGCAGATGTGGGGGTAATGACGGACGTCCGTATACACATCTGCAGTAAACTATGGGCGACAGGGAAATGGCCGGACTTCTGGAGCAAATCGATGGTTATACCGTTATCTAAATCTGGACACCTAAAGATGTGCCAACATTACAGAACAATAAGCCTAATCAGTCACACTAGCAAAGTCATCATTAGAATAATCGTCGGCAGATTGAAACACCAAGCAGAGAACATCATTGCTGAGGAGCAGGCATGATTCAATTAGACGAAAATAACTACTGAACATATATTCAATTGAAGACTGATAAGCGAGAAACAAATGGAACAGTAACAAAGATTGTACATGCGTTTGGTGACTTCAACAAAGCGTTTGAAAGGGTTTTGCACAAAGCGCTTTGAGCAAACGTGCAGAGGTTTACAATCATGGGATATATTTTACCTGTTCTTGCACAACTGTATCACAATGCGTCCAGCGCAGTTCGTGTGGATATGATGAACGGGGACATATTTCACACATCAGTCAGTGTGAGGCAGGGTTCAACACTCTACCCAACACATTTGTATCGTATTCATTGAGGGATTTTCAAGTGAGTCACTAGGAGAACATATTGGTGCTGTCAAGATAGGAACCCGAACAAAGACCAACCTTTGTATTGCAGATGACATCGACGGGTTGGTGTGCAAAGAAGCGGACCTCATGGAATGGGTCACATGGCTCGATAAAAAAGCTCATGACTATCGCGTGGAGATTAACTCTGGAAAGACACAGTTAATGACAAACAACGTCTAGTCTTCAATAGTCGGGTAACAGCTAACGGCCGGACACTCGAAGTGGTCGACAGTTTTAAATATCTGCGCTCGATTGTCAGTGATGAAGGATCAACATATAAGGTGTTGACCAGTTTAACTCAGACAATAACGATTCTTGCACGGCTTAACACAATCTGACAGGATAAACGGTTAGCACTTTGCACGAAGATCAGATTAAAACGTGCATTGGTCCTGTCAATATGTATATATGCATGTATTACGTGGGCACTTACAACTGACTACGGGGAGTATACATGCCTTGTGGGTGATATGTTCTCGAAGACTTCTAAACTTGACGTTCACAGATCAAGTTCCAAATGAGGAAATGAGGGCATGAATTACAGCAGCAATAATGATTTTTGAACACCTCTTGTCAACTGTCATAAAATAGAAACTCGCTGTGTACGTGAATAAATCGAGATCAAATAGTTTTGCAAATACGATCCTTCACGGAACGGAACACCGCAGACGATGAAGAGATCGTCTCAAAAAAGAAGATGGAGACATTAAACCAATGAACCAATCCCCGAAACATAGAGGCACAGGCAGCGACAACTAAAAGAGAGGGATGCGTATGACTGTGAGGAGTTCTTCTTGTGTGCCTCAACGACCATACCGGTTACGGGATGATCTGGACTGGCTGACCACCACCCGACATATTCAAGGACCGTTTAATCGTAGGTTTAATTGTGTTTCTTACTCGTTGTTGGTGTATGTTCAGTTGATACGTTTATTGCTTCTTCTTGGTTCACCATCAGAACAAGGTTCATGTTTCTCTTACAAAGGACACCACTGTTTGTAAGGCTATTTGATCTCCATACAGCTATTGCCTCATATTTGCATTGCTTGGCCAATATTGTTCTCTTTTATTGCGTGAGCATGCAGTTTTGTAGGATGTGTTCCACATTCATGATATGCTCCTCACAGGGACACTTGTCACATGTCTAGATTCCCATTGTGTTGTAAAGATGCTGCTTGTTTCTGATATCAGCCTAAAGATGGCCCTTGCGTCTGGTATGCCCAGTTATCAGCCTAAATATGGTCTTTGCGTCTGGTATGCCCAGTTATCAGCCTAAAGATGGTCTTTGCGTCTGGTATGCCTAGTTATCATCCTAAAGATTGCCCTTGCGTATGTTATGCCCAGTCATCAGCCTAAAAATGGCCCTTGCGTCTGGCATGCCCAGTTATCAGCCTAAAGATGGCCCATGCGTCTGGTATTCCCAGTTATCCGCCTAAAGATGGCACTTGCGTCTGGCATTCCCAATTATCAGCCTAAAGATGGCCGTGCGTCTGGCATGCCCAGTTATGAGCCCAAAGATGACAACTTGCTTTTCTCCAGTTAAAATAAAGGAGTTGTTTTCTTTTCGGAAATCAGGGTGTTGATCACTGACTGCGTACGAAGAAGAAGAAGAAGAAGAAGAAGAAGAAGAAGAAGAAGAAGAAGAAGAAGAAGAAGAAGAAGAAGAAGAAGAAGAAGATCACTGATTTCCACCTGAAGTTTGTTTTAAAAAAATGGGTTTTCCATGTTAGTGTTGGGTCCATTGCTATTCCTAGATAAGTTGCACTTTTTTTTTAAAGAGAGAGTCTGCCTATTTACTTCTATGATCACTTGTTTGGGTTTGGTTTATATTATAGCGATTTGCCATTTCTTTGTCCATGTCTCTATGTTATCTCTTGCATTTAATTTCGAGCTGCAAGGGTAGACTCCTCAGATGCCCATAGTGCCAAGCCATCTGCATATAGTGCACTGCGTACTCTTGTAGGGATCTCTGTGATTATATAATTGATAATATATATATACATAAAATGAACAGCATGTATGAGAGTATTCCACCTTGTGGAACTCGTTGTTCCATTTTCATCTTTTTGTTAATATGTCCTTACAGTTGTACTTTTCTTGTTTTCGTTTGTAAGTAATCACTGATCCATTTGTACAGTCTTTGGTTACACCCATTTGTACAGTTTTTGGTTACACCCATTTGTACATGTTGTTGGTTACATCCATTTGTACGTGTTGTTGATATTTTTTTCAAAGAGACAAGGACACATATATATTAAGATCAATCTGTATTACAGAATTAATTGCTTTTACAACATTGCAGGGATTGAAAGTGGATACATTTTTAGGTCAATATGGTATTCATCCAAAATTAAAGTGTGTAATTAGAGACCAACTGGCAAAACTATTAGTTATATTATGTTTTAAATAACTAGCAGAATGGCTTGTTCCACATGATTGGAATGATGCAGGAGTGATCTCCTTATTCAAAATTGGCAAACAATGATATTCAGCAAATTGTAGACCAGTAAGTTTAAGGAGCACAGTATTTACATTGTTAGAATACATAATCAAAGAAAACATTATAAAAGCATTTAGACAAGGTTAATCTAATCAGAAATAGTCAGCATGGGTTTACAAAAAGGATATTCTACTTAAACAAAACATATTATAATTCATTTTTGAGGATACACAAATTATAGAAAAAGAAGAGTCAGTGTTATTTATGGTATTCATCTATGCTAGGAACATGGCAGAACGAGAAAAATCCGTGGAGGCAAACATCGCCCTCAAAGCCGCCGCGGCGAAGTACAAACACACTCTCAAGCAAACAGCAAGAGAAAGTTGGAAAAATAAAACGGAAAGTTTAAACCTGGACAAAGAAGGGAACAAGCTATGGAAGCTAGTCAGAGCCATGAACGACGAAACCCCGTCAAATAAACAAATTACTATCAAGCAAGGCGAGAACTTGATCACAGGTAAGAAAGCCGCAAACGCCTTTGTCGATCACTATGCCAGAGCAAACCACATCGAGGTCCCTGCAGATAAGCATACAGACATTAGCGAAGAGCTAAAGGGGCACGAAAACATAAATACGGCTCCTGAAGAGCACATGATGGCCAAACTAACAATGCGCGAAATGGAAGAGGCTATGAGAACACTAAAGAGAAGGAAATCTCCCGGAAAAGACGGGATAACAAACGAAATGCTGATGGGGCTGGGCCAAACAGCGAAGAAAAAACTACTATCAGTCCTGAACCAAAGCTGGAAAAGGGGTATTGTACCCCAGGCATGGAAAGATGCAATACTGGTACCAGTACCAAAAACAGGAAAGGACAAAACAGATCCGAATGGATACAGGCCCATAAGCCTACTGAGCTGTGTCGGCAAGCTGATGGAACGGATGATAAACACCAGACTGATGTGGCATCTGGAAGAAAAACGAATACTAATTCCACAGCAAGCCGGCTTTAGACAGCACAGATCCACTGAGGACCAGGTCATCCTCATAGCCCAAGAGATAGAAGATGCCTACCAGGCACAGAAACACACAGTAGCTGTTTGGGTGGATCTGGAAAAGGCATTTGACAAAGTCTGGAAGGATGGACTTAGAGTCAAGCTAAGAAGAAGTGATGTTTGTGGGAAGATGTACAAGTGGATCAACCACTACCTCAAACAAAAAACGGCCAGAGTCCAAGTACAAGGGCAGATGAGCAAAAAGGTGACACTCGAGCAGGGAGTACCCCAAGGGGGAGTACTGTCACCCACACTCTTCCTGGTATATATAAACGATATTACAGAGAATATACCAAGAAGAGTCCATAGCTCAATGTTTGCAGACGATCTGGCTATGTGGACCTCTGAAAAGAATCTCACCATAGCAAGAAATCGGATGCAAACGGCCCTAACATCGCTGGAAGAGTGGGCGAACTCATGGCTGGTCAAAATAAACGAGGAGAAAACCACGTGCACAATATTCTCGCTCTCATTAAAACCCCAAAGTACCAAACTAAGCCTAAATGGCAAAATCCTGCAGCCAAACGACAACCCAACCTATCTGGGAGTCACATTTGATCGGCGCATGACATGGAAAAGTCAGATTGAGAGAAACCGAATGAAAGCCAGAGAAAGAATGGCGATCATGAGGAAACTTGCTGGCACAAGCTGGGGAGCAGACGAAGGCATACTAAAGAAACTGTACACTGGAAGAGTGAGACCAGTTCTCGAGTATGGCATCGCGGCATGGACAACAGCAGCGAAGGCGAACTTCGATAAAGTTAACAAACTTCAAAACCAAGCCATGAGAATCATAACAGGTGGCATGAAGTCAACGCCAATTGTAGAACTTGAAAAGATTACAAAACTGCAATCCATGACCGACAGAAGAGACTGCAGAGCCCAGCTGCAGTCAGAGAAACTCCGAAGACTGACGGACCATCCAATGTACCAGAGGCTAAGCAATCTGGGAACTGGGAAACTAAAGCGGAGAAACTTTGCAGAAATAGCCAAAGCAAAGATGCACGAAGATCCCATAAACGCACTAACAACACCAAAACCCATCAATACTGTACGAAAACCTACTTGGAGGCAGGATATATTTCCAGAGGTGGTAGAAAATATACCAGGTATTGCAAACAAAAACTGCCAGACCGAAAAAGAAAGGAGAGACACTACCCTAAGCTTCATAACGAAAAGCTACCCAAGCATGGACTGGACCCATGCATACACCGACGGTTCTGTAACAAACACTACACAGAACGGAGGGGCAGGAGCATTCCTGAACCTACCAAATGGCAGAAAAATAACACTGTCATTCGCTACTGGTAAGTACACGAGCAATTTCAGAGCAGAGGCAGAGGCACTGAGGGCGGCAGTGGAAGAAATGGCAACACACAGTGAAAATGAGAGCCATATAGTCCTGCTGACAGATGCTCTCGAAGTAGTCACAGCGCTAAAAAGCCAGAAAAACACTGAGCTTAATGACTTAAGAGCAGCACTCTGCAAACTGTGGCAACAGTCCGCACCAAAAAGGGTAGTGGTACAGTGGGTTCCGTCACACTGCAACATCCAAGGCAACGAGGAGGCAGACAGACTGGCAAAAGAAGGTGCAAGGCTACCACAAATAGATACCAGTATGACGTACGAAGAGTCAAAACGGCTTATCAAAGCCAGGTACATGTCCAAATGGGAAACCGAACATACTGGCTACACCAAAAACGATGCCTATTACCAGTTGAACCGAAGAGAGCAGGTCGTTGTCTTCAGACTTCGCACTGGCCACAACAGACTGAGGTACCACCTCTTCAACAAATTGAAGATAGGGTGTACCGACGAATGCCCGTGCGGTACTGGTAAAATGACCACTGAACATCTGCTGCAGAACTGCCCGACATACGAGGATCAGAGAGAGCAGATGTGGCCATTGCCAGTGGAACTGCAAGACAAGCTCTATGGTAGTGGCGAGAGTCTCAGGATGACCGCCGCTTTTTTCGAAAAAATAATGGTTACTGTCTGACTGTGTACGCAGAAGAAGAAGAAGTATTCATCTATTATTTGCAAAAGCCTTTGAAAGAGTACCTCATCAAAGATTATTTAGAAAGTTAAAATACCATGCAGTAGGTTGTGTAGTTGCCAAATGAATTGACAATTGGAAAACAGTAAACAGTGTAGTGCCGCGGCGCGTGGTTTGGGACCAATTTTATTCTTCATATACAAAAACGATTTTGACATTGGTATATGATCCATTATTGCAAAATTCGATGATGACACAAAAATATGCAGCAGTGTCCAATCTATAGCAGAAGTTGATGTATTCAGATTTACATAAAACTGCAGAATCGCATGTTAACAAACGACAACCCAAACTACCTGGGAGTCACATTTGATCGGCGCATGACATGGACATGTCAAATTGAGAGAAACCGAATGAGATCCAGACAAAGAATGGCAATCATGAGGAAACTTGTTGGCACAAGCTGGGGAGCAGACGAAAGTATACTAACGAAAATGTACACTGGAAGAGTGAGACCAGTTCTCGAGTATGGCATTGCGGCATGGACAACAGCACCATCCTATGCATCAGAGATTAAATAGATTTGAAAATGGGAAACTAAAGCGGATCAATTTTGAAGAAATAGCCAAATCAAAGATGAGCGAAGACCCTATGAACACCGTAACAATACCAAAGCCCAATCCTACTGCACGCACACCTACCGGGAAGCAGCATATCATTCCGGAGGTGGTAGAAGATATACCAGGTATTGGAAACAAGAACAGCCAGACGGAAAAAAGAAAGAAGAGACATAACCTTGAGGTACATAACGGAAAACTACCCAAGCATGGGCTGGACCCATGCATACACCGACGGTTCTATAACAAACACAACACAGAACGGAGGGGCAGGGGTATTCCTGAGCCTACCAAATGGTATACAAATAACGCTGTCAGTGGCAACTGGAAAATTCTCAAACAATTTCAGAGCGGAGACAGATGTTTGCGGTAGAAGCAATGCTGACAGGCGAAAGCAATGAAAGCCATATATTCATGTTTACAGATGCCCTTTTACTTACTCTGTCAACTATGTCAGCAGTCCGCACCAAAAAGAGTAGTGATACAGTGGGTTCCATCCCACTGTAACACCCAAGGCAACGAGAAGGCAGACAGACTGGCAAAAGAAGGTGCAAGACTACCACATCCAGATTCTAGTGTGACCTACGAAGAGTCCAAAGGCTTACTAGAGCCAGATACATTGCAAAATGGGAAACAGAACATACTGGCTACACAAAAAACGATGCCTATTAACAGCTGAAAAGAAGAGAGCAGGTCGTGGTCTTCAGACTCCGCACAGGTCACAACAGACTGAGGTACCACCTATTCAATACAATGGACATATGTGGCACTGACGAATGCACTTCTGGTACCGGGAAAATGATCGCTGAACATCTTCTGCAAAACTGCCTGGCATACGAGGACTAGATAAAGCACATGTGGCTATCACCAGAGGAAACACTAGACAAGCTCTTTGGCAGTGTCAACAGCCTCATGATGTCCGCTGCTTTGTTCTAAAAAATACAGGTTGACGTTTGACAGCGTACGAAGATAAAAGAAGAAGAAGAAGAAGAAGAAGAAGAAGAAGAAGAAGAAGAAGATGCAGAAGAAGAAGAAGTATGTGAATTGGCAAATGGATTCTAAGGTGTATGCATGTGCAGTCATCAACATACGTAGATCTAATATGGAACATAATTACATAATGGGCGAGAACAATATTAGAAATATAGATAAGGAAAGGGATCTAGGGGTTACAATATATCATACAGGTAATGTGAGTGAGCAAGTCCAGGTAGCAGTGAAAAACGCAAACCAAATGTTATGTATGGTAACAAGAAATATTAAACATAGGAGCAAAGAAGTATTGTCTAACAGTATACAGATTTAGTTAGCACTAGATCGGAGCACTGTGTGCAAGTGTGGAGTCTTTGTCGTAGAGTAGATACACACTTTCTGGAAAGGATACACAGAAGAGCGACACATTTGATTGCGGGATTCTAGAAATACATTTATGAAAAAAGAATACGAACCACTCTCAACTTTGATAGAGAGAGCAAGAAACTCTGGAAGCTAGCAAAGTCCTTGAATGACGAAAACAGCTACAAGCCAACAGTTACGATTTAAAATCAAGAACATGTACTAACTGGGGAAACAAGCAGCGGATGTTCTAATCCAAAATTATGCAAAAACAAGTAGAAACAAAATCTCAGCAGACATGAAATGGTATATTATGAAAGAAATAAACCACATGAAGCAGTCAATACGAGTACCTGAGGAACATATGATAGTAAATATCACCAAGACAGAATTGGAGTCAGCCGTTAGTCAAGAAGAGAAAAGCCCCAAGAAAGGATGGCATCACTAATGAAATGCTCTCTAACATGGGATAAGTAGCAAAGTTAAAAAGTGCTACACATCTTTAACACAAGCTGGAAACAAGGAACTGTCTCCACGGTGTGGAAGGAGACAAGGACTATTCCCATCCTTAAACATGGGAAAGACAACATTAAGACAGTCAGTTATATACATATTAGTCTATTCAGCTGTGTGGGGAAACTAATGGGACGAATAGTTAACACTAGAATAACCTGGCATATGGAATCAAAGTATTTACTTATCCCCCAGCAAGCAGGTTTTCGTAGAAACAAATCGACCGAAGATCAGGTGACATATATCTCGCAGGTTATAGAAGATGCATTTCAAGAAAAAAACAAAACATTGGCAGTCTGGATAGACCGAGAAAAAGCCTTAAATAAAATATGGAAGATGGGTTAAAACTAAAACAACTGCAAATAGGTGTAACCAACAACATGTACAAGCGGATCAGTGATTATCTAGATAACAGGACAACAAGAGCGCAACTCTAAGGACACCTCAGCACACATATGAAAATGGAACAAAGAGTTCCACAAGGTGGACTACTTTCACCCATGTTTTTCCTCATATATATCAATGATATAATCACATAAATTCATAAAAGAGTAGACATTACACTATATGCCGATGACCTGGCACTACGGACATCCGAAGAGTCTGCAACTGTAGCTAGAAACCAAATGCAGGAGGCTCTAAATAAAATAGAGATATGGACAAAAAAATGGCATATCACTATAAACGAATCCAAAACCACATACACAGTCTTCTCTCTACATCCCAAGCCCCATAAAGTACTCCTGAAAGTAAATTGCCAGAATCTCCCCATTGACATAAGTCCAAAGTATCTGGGAATAACAATGAACCCAAGGTTGACATGGAAAAACCAGATTTAAAAAAAGCCAGCAACAAAGCTAAGACCAGAATGACGATAATGAGAAATATATCAGGCCCAGCATGGGGAATCGAACACAGGCACACTAAAGAAACTGTGCATAAGCTATGTGAGAACAGTGATAGAGTACGGGAATGCAGCATGGTCCACAGCAACAAAGAATAACTTTCACAAAATAAGTACAACCCAAAACCAAGGTAAACGTATCAACACTGGAGCTACGAGAACAGCCCCAATAAATGTAATGGAGAAAATCACACGAATTGAAAGTATGGAGACGTGCAGAGACCAAAAGACACTACAGCAGAAGGAGAAGTTCAAACGAATGCTTGATCACCCAATATATGACAGGATAAATCACATGGGAAGAGAAAAATTAAAGAGAGGCCACTTCATATTTTAAAAAATGAACTTGCAATATCAGACCAGATCATAAGCCAGATACTGGTTAGATACCTAGAAAAAAACATCCCAAATCCCAACATAGCAAATAGCCAAGTCCCCTGAGATGGTAGAAACCATAGATATAATTGGGAAAAAGGACACTCAAGACAGATTCAAAAATGACATTTATTACAGAAGAATATCCTAGGAGAGTATACCCACCAGAAACATGGACACACGTATATACAGATGGATCATCTAACAAAGCCACATCCAATGGAGGTGGAGGGGTCTATTACCGATTGGAGAAGAAAAAACTCGAGTTTTAACTACGGGAACATATTCCAGTAATGCCTATGCAAAAGCAGAGGCACTGAAGGCCGCAGCTGAGCTTGTAATCCAAGATAAAGATATCCACTAAGAACACGTATTCCTGACTGATGCCACGTCAATAATAGCAGTGCTAAAACAACACAAAGATGAAGGTCTCGAGCAATGTATGTTCTCCCTGACACAGCTCTCAGCAGAACACCAAAGGTTGGTCATACAGTGGATCCCATCCCACTGCAATATTGAAGGTAATGAAGCTGCAGACAAACTAGCAAAGAGTGGAGAAGCATCCCCACAAACATACCTGATAACACATATAATGAGGCCAAGGCCATAATTAAAGCCAACTTCGGGGTAAAATGGGATGATCAACACCCGACTTACGTGAAGAAGCCATCTACTATAACTTAACTAGAGAACAGCAAGTCATCATGTTCAGACAGAGAACTGGGCATAACAGAGTCAAGAATCATCTATCAACACAATGATGATTAAGACAAATGACAGGAGCCCATGTGGGGAGCATATCATGACCGTGGAACATATCCTACAAAGCTGCATGCTTACGCAGGCAAAGAGAGAACAATGCTGGCCAGGTGAGACATATATGGGACAGAAGATGTATGGAGATGAAACAGCCTTACAAACAACGGTATCCTTTGTAAGAGAAACATGAATCATGATCTGAGGATGAACGATAAAGAAGAAGAAGAACCATTGGCCTACAGTGTTTAGAAAAGACAAGAATTCGAGGATACTCAATAAAGGTTTATAAGATAATCAAAGAAAGGGATATATTGGACTATAACACGTTGCTTTCTTTAAAAATACAACTGCCTACAAGAACAAGAAGACTCAACTACAAATTACTGAAATGAAGCTCCAGATTATATATTAGGACATATTTAGGAAATGTAAAGGAGATTTAAATGAAATTGGTTGTACACAGACTCTGCAGAACATTCGTAACCAGTATAATAACGACAAGTTAAGTTAGTTAATTTAGATCCAAATGGAAATGTTAACCCAAAATTGTATAGATACATTTTTTTTTCTTACATTATTATTTGGCAAAGATGGCGCCGTAACTGGCTGCGAGTCTACATTTCTCTACTGTTTTGGATCATTATGGATGCCGCCAGACCACGGATTTGCCTGGAATTCACACTAGTCGACGACGTACACTTGTCTTCACGGATACGTGGAGTTGTTTTCCGTCTGGACTTATTATTGCGTTCTTTTTTTGGGGATTTTTTCCATCTATCTACCCTGGTCTGAACGCCGGCTGAATGGCGATACGCTTAAACTAGTTATACCTGTGTCGTATCTCACGGGTTAGTTCTGCCGGTTCACCTTCACGAATATACCGTGTGGGAATTGTTGATGCTACTATGATGAACTGAATACAGCTGGATAGAGATGCCAGACTCACTCACACGTTGAGTGTTGTCCATACGACCTCTTGTGGTTATCGAAAAGGCACAACAAACTGCGTTAGATGTCATCATACCTTTCTACCCTGCGGGTTACATGTTTACGGAAAGGCTTCGGTGGTAACCCTGAGGCAAAATCTACATCCTATGCTATCTCCAGTCGTCTCGATGAATGTCTTGCCACTGGCAAAAGGTAGCTTAGGCTCTGTGAGTGAGGTTGACAAAAGGCGCAGTTTATTCCTTACTTTAATCCAAATCACCGCGCAAGTCACCCATTTCAGCGGACACAGCAAGAGATACGACTGTCCACACGGCTGAACAAAGAGAGTGGTCTTCATCACTTGTGATGGACAACTATTATTTGTCATGTAAATGCCATATAAAATGACTGTGCTATTTGCCAAACCGATTTCTCAGATTTTCATTTCTGATGATTTACTCCAAAAAAAATATATGTAAAATATATATATATATATATATATATATATTGATTGTTTAGTTCAGATGTTTTTTCACAATGTTTTTGTAAAGTATTGTTCGTTTGAATAGGTTATTATTAAATATGTCAATTGTTGTTGGAGAGTGTTGCTGTGTTAATTGCCGAGTGTGGTTGTGTCTTTAATGATGTGGATGCTTGTAATAACATTCTAGAAAGCTATACCACCGTGGAAACACCTTACGCTGCTAGAAATTGATAATGAATAACACGTCTTTTTCATATGAACATGAACTAGACGTGGCTAATGAATTACCTTTTCAATTGTTTAACCATTACCAAATAAAAAATACAATAAATATGCTTACTGAATGTTTTACAAATTGAGTAGAATGTTCAAAGACATCAGATACAGCGTTTGAGAATGAAAGCACCAAACGAATTGAGATTGTATTGTGAGAGACGATCCAGGTACATATAGGTTAGGTCAGGTCAGGTCATCACGTAACCGGTGAGGTCGTTGGGGCACACATGAAGACATCCTCACAAAGTCACGCCACCCCTCTCTGTCAGACGCCGATGCCTGGTCCATTCGTTTATGTTGTCCTCCCACCTTTTATTGGGCCGGCCTCTTCGTCGACTGTCATGCATCTATCAGTGTAGGATTGCATTTGCATAACAACTTGATGTCGATATGTTACCGTACCAAGCGAGTTTCTTTCTTTTGACAATTGCCAAGAGGTCTTCGAAAAGCCCTATTGCTGTTGTATTTATATCTCGTATTTCTTCACTGGTAACTCGATCTGAGTACGTGTTGTTTAAACGTTTTCGGAAGCATCTCATCTCAAAGACATGTAACGTTCGTTGAAGGTCAGCTGTAACTGTCTATGTTTCACACACATAGAGGGATATTGACAGGACCCGTGTACGCATTAATATGTTTTTCGTGCATAGTGCTAAGCGTTAATCTTTCCAGATTTTGTTGGGCCGTGCAAGAGCCGCTACTGTCTGTGCTATTCTGTCCAACACTTCACATTTTGATCCTTCATGACTGGCAATCTTCTTATTCTTCTTCTACTTCATCGTACGCAGTCAGACAGTAACCATTATATATTTCGAAAAAAAAGTGGTGGTCATCCTGAGGCTGTCGACACTGCCATTGAGCTTGTCTTGTGGTTTCACTGGTGATGGCCACATCTGCTCTCTCTGATCCTCGTATGTCGGGCAATTCTGAAGCAGATGCACAGCGGTCATTTTTCCGGTACCACACGGGCATTCGTCGGTACCACCTATCTTCAATTTGTTGAATAGGGGGTACCTCAGTCTATTGTAGCCAGTGCGAAGTCTGAAAACAACGACCTGCTCTCTTCTGTTCAACTGGTAATAGGCATCCTTTTTGGTGTAGCCGGTATGTTCAGTTTCCCATTTGGTCATGTATATGGCTTTAATAAGCCGTTTTGACTCTTTGTACGTCATACTAGTATCTGTTTGTGGTAGTCTTGCACTTTCTTTTGTCAGTCTGTCTGTCTCCTCGTTGCCTCAGATATTGCAGTGTGATGGGACCCACTGTACCACTACCCTTTTTGGTGCGGAATGCTGGCATAGCTGACAGAGTACTGCTCTTAAGTCATTAAGCTCAGTGTTTTTCTTGCTTGTTAGCGCTGTGACTACGGCCAGAGCATCTGTAAGCAGGACTGTGTGGCTTTCATTTTCTTAATGTGTCACCATTTCTTCCACTGCCGCCCTCAGTGCCTCTGCCTCCGCTCTGAAATTGCTTGTGTACTTACCAGTGGCGAATGACAGTGTTATTTTTCTGCCATTTGGTAGGTTGTTCAGGAATGCTCCTGCCCCTCCGTTCTGTGTAGTGTTTGTTACAGAACCGTCGGTGTATGCATGGGTCCAGTCCATGTTTGGGTAGTTTTTCGATATGAAGCTTAGGGTAGTATCTCTCCTTTTTTCAGTCTGGCAGTTTTTGTTTCCAATACCTGGTATATTTTCTACCACCTCAGGAAATATATCCTGCCTCCAAGTAGGTTTTCGTACAGTAGTGATGGGCTTTGGTGTTGTTAGTGCGTTAATGGGATCTTCGTGCATCTTTGCTTTGGCTATTTCTGCAACGTTTCTCCGCTTTAGTTTCCCATTTCCCAATTTATTTGTCTATGGTGCATTGGATGGTCAGTCAGTCTTTGGAGTTTATCTGACTGCAGATGGGCTCTGCAGTCTCTTCTATCGGTCATGGATTGCAGTTTTGTAATCTTTTCAAGTTCTACAATTGGCGTTGACTTCATGCCTTCTGTTATAACTCTCATGGCTTGGTTTTGAAGTTTGCTAACTTTATCGAAGTTCGCCTTTGCTGCTGTTGTCCATGCCGCAATGCCATACTCGAGAACTGGTCTCACTCTTGCAGTGAACAGTTTCTTTAGTATACTTTCGATTGCTCCCCAGCTTGTGCCAGCAAGTTTCCTCATGATTGACATTCTTTCTCTGGCTTTCATTCGGTTTCTCTCGATCATAATTTTCCATTTCATGCGCCGATCAAATGTGACTCCCAGATAGTTTGGGTTGTCGTTTGGCTGCAGGAATTTGTCATTTAGACTTAATTTGGTGTTTTTGGGTGTGATTGAAAGCGAAAATATTGTACATGCATCACTGTCAATCGACCCAAGATATTTCAACGGTCAACTACTTCGAGTTCCTGACCGTCAGCTTTTTTCCTACAGTTAAAGTATGTAGCGTTGTTGTTAAATTGATTATGTCTTCCCAGCGTTTATCTCCATACCATAGTCAAGAGCTGTTTCATTCCTGAAGTTATGCTTCTGTACCCGTCAACCCGTCGATATCATCTGCAAAACGAAGGTTTGTAATCGTTCGGCTCCCTATCTGGAAAGTACCAATGTGGCCTCCAAGTGCCTCACTCATAATTCCTTCAAGGAATATATTGAAAACAGTTGGAGAGAGTGTACACCTCTGTCTCACACCAACTGACGTGCGAAACCAGTCTCCTCGCCTCCCATTCACAAGAACTGCGCTAGACGCCTTGTTATACATGTGTTCAGGGACCATTATCATATTTCCGTTGATATTATACATCCTGATGGTTGCCCAAAGCGCTTTATGCCATACCCTATCAAACGCCTTTTTACAATCCACAAACACATGATACAGTGTTTGCTGCTGTTCTAGATATTTCTAGCTTATAATCCTTAAATTAAATATATTTTCCGTAGTGCTTCTTCCATAGCTGGACCATGCTTGCTCCACGGCAATAATGTTATCTGCTTGGGGTGCCAATCGGTCAAGGATTAATCTAAGCATGACCTTGCTAGGGTGGTTAATGAGGCTTATTGTTCTGTAATTTTTGCACAGCTTTAGATTTCCAGTCTCATGTAACGGTATAACTATTCATGTCGTACATATGATGTGTGTCAGACCACCACCACTACCTCTCCACCTGCTTGTAAGAGCTCTGCTGGTATATTGTCCACGCCGGCCGCCTTCCCTCTTCTCAATGTCTTTACCGCTGCAATTACCTGTTCCTTCGTTATCAGTTGGTTATCCTCTATATTTGTTGATGTTGGGGCGATTGTTTTCTTAGGTTTGTTTCGCCCTTCATAGTTATATAGCTCGGAACAGTACTATGTCCATCGTGCCAGTACGTAATTTTTTATTCAATTAGGCACTTGCCACTTTTATCATGGATCATAGGTTTGTCTGCTTTGTCTTGGTGTTACCAGTTCTTTAACAACATTGTATGCTCCTTTAGTGTCATTTCTGTTTAGTCTATCTTCGATGTTTGTGCATTGCTCACATATCCACGCTTATTTCGCCTCTCTCATCTTTTATTGTATGGCTTTCCTGACCGCTTTATAACTGCCGACCTCCTTCGGTGGGTGATTGTGTTTTTTTCAGTGACCTTCTTCACAAAGGTATAGAATGTCTTTGGCCAACCATGGCTTCTTTTTTGTTTTGTGGCATCCCGGGATCTCTGTCGCATTATCTATGCGAGTTGCGTTAAGAGACTCTGTAACTGTATTTGCCAGTCCCTCTATGAGAGCCAACAGTCGCGCAAATCACCCTCCCACCCTTGCTTGTAATACTTCGGTGATTTTTGAGTCCATTAGTTTGTCCAGGTCAAACTTTATCCTGGTCAAATCCTTCTTTGTGACTCTCTTTAATCGCAGACGCATGGTCATCATAACCAGATCGTGGTCGCTTCCTATAGCAGCTCCGGGGAAACTTCTCGTTTTGTCGGTATTGCAACCAGCTCTTGGAAACATTTAGACCCATGTATTGGTAGCAGTATAGTCAAGTTCAGGGAAACTGATAAATTTCACATTACGTTAAGAAAATTACACAAAGAAAAAGCCTTTTCTAGTGCTATGTGGATTTCTGGATATCAAAGAAAAATGGTTACTCCAAAAGTGCAGATCTTCAAATACAAAGTCATGTCCATTCTTTTGTAGGGTTCTGTGACGTCAGGAACAAAGAAAAGTACAAATAACAAAGACCATGCTTTTGTCAACGAATGCTTGAACCAAACTGAAGGAAAAAAGGTTCGATAAAGTCACTGATATAGAATTGTGAGGAAGAATAGGTCAGATGTATGTCAAAAGAAAATGGTGATGAAAATGACAACATTACAGAAACCCCCATATATAATTACAAACTAATCTTTGCTCTGGAATCATCAGGGCAAGAGAAGCATGGCAGACTTGAATTAAATCGAATAGAAGTGGAGACAATTATAACAATGACAAGAACGATTGCTTGGGGCTGGAGTAAGAAGACTACGAATGATGG
This sequence comes from Ariolimax columbianus, assembly GCA_036924085.1. Classification (NCBI taxonomy): domain Eukaryota; kingdom Metazoa; phylum Mollusca; class Gastropoda; order Stylommatophora; family Arionidae; genus Ariolimax; species Ariolimax columbianus. The sequence goes on along the minus strand of JAVGWX010000004.1, from coordinate 3,731,489 downwards.
CAGTTATATTTATATCAGGCAGATGTTCTTTACCGGTCAGCTAGTTATTATTGTAATTGGTACTATTGTTATTATTGTTATTGTAACTATCTGTGTACTAACCAAATTGACAGGCTGGTCCAAAATAGGGACTGGTACATGACCCAGTTCTACATTCTCCGCTGAACTGACAGCCTCCACCACAGTTACACTTGTACCTACAGTCTTCTCCAAACCAGCCAGAGTCACAATTTGTGATAGCTGTCAATTAGAGTGACGTGAAAACATATGCAGTGTGTAGTTACAAAGTACTATATCAACAAATATGTACAGTTACAAATGTACATAGTTGCATAAGTAAATAGTTACGAAGCTTTATATTTGGACAACTACATATTTCAAAATGTGTTTAGTCGCAAAAAGCAAAACATCATTAAGCCTGTATTAAGTTGTGCAATTACAAAGATGCATAGTTGCAAAGATGTATGTGTAAAACGTGTTAGAGTTACACAATTGTAGAGTTACAAAGTTTGAGAGCTGCAAAAACATATCTCCATGAAAATGAAACCATATGTGTCTCCGGCCATATCGTATTTTAAATGTGCTTGAAGGTTACGCTTGTTGGACTGTTTAAATGTGGATTAGTTAATGCTACGCGGCCGTTGTAAACATATTACCTTTTATGAGTTGATGTGTGCTGAGGAGGGTGTCGTGTGTTACTGATGATTAGCTAATGGAAGTTGAAGGTTGCAGCCATAACTTTGACAGAAGAGAGATCACGTTTAACTGTCATTTAATTATAGCACATGTTACTGAATACTCCGAACAGTAAGTGACACGGATATAAAAAAATACCTATTCATCTCTTGAAACAGCCAGTGGGACTCTACAAAATGTACGTACTTGTTAATCCTGAGAATGATATTGATAATAATAGATTGTGTATCATTATCATCAGCCCCGTAACCTAGAAGGTCATTGAGGCACAGTTATTGCAGTTTGTCCAACCACTTCCTGCCACACGTCTCGATTTTCTGAAAGGGTATTAGTTTTAGCTACATACCTTCCCGTCTACTGTTGTATACTGTCCTCCCATCTCTTTTAAGGTCTCCCTCTCCCACGCTTTCCAGGCACAGTGTCTTGCAGGACGGACTTGGTCAGTCCCACCGATCGTAATATATGTCCATACAATGTCAATGTTCATTCTTTTACTAGAGTCAATATCTCATTAAAGTAACCTAACTCCTTCCTAAAACTTTCAATTAAGAACACTCTCGTTTATAACGCGATCAAAACATCAAATGGCAATAATTCTACGCAATCGTCTCATTTCCATTGTGCAAATTGTACGTTCTAGGGTAGCCAAGAGAGTCAAAGTATCATACTTAACTGAACTTAACGTCTTTATACTGGTTTAGAAGACCCTGCATAGTCGGTATACAACCACTTATATGTATACCACCTTGCTCTAAAAGCAATGATCATCCAGTTTAATCTTAAATGCATTAACATCCCCGGTCTGCACTACCTCACCTGGCAATGCATTCCAAGCATTCACCACTCTCTGACTAAACACATATTTCCTAATATCTAATCTGTACCTGTCTTTAGTCAATTTATAGCTACGATCTTTTGTTATTGTGGGTGGTTGTATTTTAAAAACAAAACTTGTTATAGTCTAATTTATCCATTACTCTGACCATCTTATAAACCTGAATTAAGTCAACACGAATTCTTCTCTGTTCTAGACACAATAGGCTGGTTTTTCTGAGCCTTTCCTCATAACTGTAATTCTGGAATCCCACTATCAGCTTTATCGCTCTTGTTTGTATTTTTTTCATCATGTTTATATTCCCTCTATGATAAGAACTCAACAAATGTACACAGTACTCCAGTATATGTCTAACTAATGTTTTATACAGTTTGACTATCACTTCCTTGCTCATATGTTTAATATTTCTTTTTATCATACCTAAGATTGCATTTGCTTTTTCCACTGCTACCTTAACTTGCTCACTCACCGTACCTGTATGATCTAGTATAACCCCTAGATCCCGTTCCTTATATATCTTATTAATATTGTTCTGTCCCATTCTGTATTTATGTCCCATAGTGATTCTACCTATCTGGATGACTGTACATGTATCTACATAAAACTCCATTTGCCAGCTTACAAACTATTCTCGATTTTATCTAAATCCGATCTCAATATTATCACTTCTGTTTTAAATGAGACACTACTGCATATATTTGTGTCATCAGCAAGTTTCGCAATCAAGAATACGTATTAATGTCCGAATCATATATATATATATAAACAAAATTGGTAACAAAACGGCGCCCTGTGACACTATATTTCACTTCTCACAACTAAGAGTACACCTTATTTTTGCTCACCGTCTGCCTTCTTCCCGTTAACCAATTTCCATTAAATGTGGCATCTACCCCACCTATTCCGAGTGATTTTAACTTTCGAAATGATATTTAATGTGGTACTCTATCAAAGGCCTTTGCAAAATCTCCGTACATAACGTCCACAGGCTCCCCTTTATCTATCATTTTGATAACCTCCTCCTTGAATTATAAAATAATTGTTGAACATAATCGCCCTCTAGTAAACCCATGATGTCTATCTACAATTAGATTAAATTAGTCTAAATGCATTACAATGTTTTCTGTGATTACTGAATATATGAATTTACTGAGTATGCTCATTAAACACCCCGGTCTATAATTTCCTGGATCTGATGTTTTGCCTTTTGTGAATAAGGGGATCACTCTTGAATCTTCCCAGTCCTGTGGAACAATCACTTTTGTAAGTGATTGAGAACATAACATTGCGATTGGTTTTTGCTAGTTGGTCTCTAATTTCAACCATCAATTTTGGATGCATACCATTTTGACCTGGACATTTATCCAGTTTCAACCCCTGCAATTTTTTAAAAACAATTTTCTCTGTTATTCAGATTGACATTATTCCAGCTGTATCCATGTCTTTTTGAAACAGATCTTGGAGGAGTCATATTTTGTCTTTGGTTCTTTGTTTATTTTCAACATAAGAGAAGTAGCTTTTACTATCAGTCTTTATCCTCTGAGTAGGTTGTTTTTTTCCTGTCCATAATTGCTGTTGTATTCCCTTTATGCGATATGTTCTGCTTGACAACAACATTTAGAATATGTTTCTTTGGATTTTCCTGCCTCTATATATGTTGTTGTCCATGCTTTATTTTTAACTCTTATACATTTTACTAAAACTCTAGTTTTCCACGTTTTACGCTTGGGGTTTACCTCCTTATATGGAACTCATTTCTTTTTTATCGTTTCTAGAACTGTTTTTAAACCATCCCACTCATGTTTAACATATGTTCCTCCAACAATATCTTTCCAGATTATGTGGTTTGCTGCCTCTTTAATCATCTTAACATGTGCCTTCGAGTATTCGTATGTTTGCGTGTTTATGTTTACTTCTTTCCCTGCATTAAGATCCCAACGGATGATTTGATAGTCACTTGAGCCAAACAGTTCCTTAAAGGAACAATTTTCAATCATATTTTTCTCTATAGTAAAAACTACGTCGGGTGTGTTTTTGCCTCTGTTGTCTGCTTCTACATGTATAATTTAAAAAAAAATATCAGTATGCACTTAACTACAGGTTTTGACTATACGTGCTTATGCCACACGCATATATGTATTCTAACGTGACCATTGTATAAATTAAAGTCAGCTTTTGTTTAAGGATAATGTTCTTATCTTCACAGATTATTCGCAGTCTGGTCAGGGCGACCATGTCCATCGATGTTATTGACTGGTTCTCCGCTATGTACCACTCCGCATTCATTTCTGTTCCCAGATATTTGAACCGCGTAACACTTTCCAGAGGTTCACCTTTGACGATAGTCGGGTTTAAAACAACATCTGGTGTTAACCATCATCTTTTTCGTCTATTCACTGATTTCCATCCCACATTTTTTCGGCAGCAGTATTCAGGTTTGCAAATTCAGGCTCTGTTCCAGTCAGACCGGTAATGTCGTCGGAAAACTACAGGAGGTTGGTGAATATGCGTTCACCTATACTGACCGTCCCGACGTGTCCATGTAATGTCAGTATACGTTCACTTATACTGACCGTCCCTACGTGTTCATCCCATGCTTCTGACATAATGTGTTCTAGAAAAACATTGAAATGAATCGGAGAGAGGTTATACCCATGATGCACCGCGATCATGGGTGCTGAACCAGTCACCTTTGGTTCCTTTGATGTAAGCTGCACTGCCGGCATTGGAGTATAATCTCTCTTTTACCTGCGTGAGCCTCCATCCGATATTGTACTTTCGCAGAATTTCCCACATGGCCTCATGTTCAACCCTATCAAAAGCCGTTTTAAAGTCAATGAAGACCTGCTACAATTTATATTTGTGCTGAGTGTATTGTTCACTGATCAAGCACAGGTTAAAATGTGTTTTATTGTGCTTCGACCAGCTATGAAATCCGATTGTTTTTCGGCAATAATTTCTTCTGCTGGTGGATGCAGTCTGTAAGGATGAACTAGAGCATAACTTGACAGGCGTGGCTAATCAGACTGATGGTTCTGTAGATCTGACACTGTTGGATGTTACCCTTCTTTGTGTGTATATGGTCAATTATTTTGTCCAGCGTGGGGGCCATTATCTCGTCTGTCATAACATTTTACAGATTTGTGTTAGAAGATATATCAGCACTATCCCTCGCATAATTAATAGTTTGCCTGGTATGTTATTCACTCTGGCCTTTTTACACTTTTTATGAGATCTAACCGCCACCTCAACGTCCCCACGCATGACGCTAAAGTTATCTTCTTGTCTTTGTTGGTCTTCTGGGGTTACGTTTATAGGATCTCTTAGGGACTTCATAATCAACAACTGGAAGCAACATTCCGTCCATTTCAAAGATCTCTAGGGGATTTAATTGTGTACAACTGGGAGCAATATTATGTCCGTTTCTGCATGACATCCTTTGCGCAATCGTGGTTTTACCAGCCTCATCTGGAATTGTTAATATTGTGGCTATGAACTTCTTTGTTCGGTTTCTAACTAGTTGGTAAGCAGCTCTACCATTGTTCTTGACAAGCCAGTCGTGAATATGTGTGCACTGATCTAGTATCCACTCTTTTTTTACAGTCTTGTTTATAGCTCTGTATTTTTTTAGCTCCAGGTGGTGTGGTTTTCCCATGCTTTAGGGATATCCTAGTTTCACATAGAACTAATATATGTTCAGATACCCATGTTTTAGGGCTCTCATAGTGTCACATAGTAGTAATATAGATTCAGAGATCCAGTGCTTAGGGCTATCCTAGTTTCACAAATTAGTAATATTTGTTCAGATACCCAAGGCGTAGGGTCTGCTAGTTTCGTATAGTAGTAATATATGTTCAGAGACTCAGTGCTGATGGCTCTCCTAGATTCACACAGTAGTAACATTTGATCAGAGATCTATGACTTAGACCGCCCAGTATTTTCTCGGCCGTATCCTTAAGTTTAGTATTGAATGCTTCTAACATAGAATGCGCATTCTGGAGTTCTGTATCTGAGTCAACGCTCACTGCTAGGTTAAGTTTGATCCTCAGGCTTTCAAGAAACGTTTTCGCGGTTAATTGATATTTCAGTCTATAAAGGACTTGCCTAATCTTTGGTTGTTGTGATCTGGATATGTTCTTTAGTCTTAGTCTTAGTCGAAATGTACTTCTACAGGTCTATAAACCCATGTGCAGGCCTCACTTAGTCGACATGTACTTCTACAGACCATAAGCCTATGTGCAGGTCCCACTTAGTTGACCTGTACTTCAACATCACCATCAGCCCCTGTGCAGGCCCCATCTCTGGTATGAGCTGGATGTAGCCAGGAGGACAATTTCCTCCTTAGCGGGCTAGGCTCGAGCAGCTTATTACTCAACTATAGAGGGTCTTTAATTGATATACGAGTCTATCTTAATAGACTTAAGCACTAGAGCAAAGTAGACATGCATCCTGTTAGGCGCCATATATGCTGCTCTTAGCAAACCACGTAACTAGAGCCGGGGGTATGCCATGCAACACAATTAGTCGCATCTTACGACATCGTATATGCGTGGAAGTGGTGCTATTCTTGTCTTTGTCATACACACAGATCCCGTCAAATGACTATGTTCATAAGGCTGAGACGAAATGTAAGCAGCCACAGATCATGGTCACTGCCTTATTCCGCCCATGAAAAACTTCATGTTTGGGCCTTAATGATACTGGACATAAATCTGGCTTATACCATAGTGTAGTCTCTCTGATGATGGTGTTTCCCATTGGGTGAATGTCATGTGGTTCTTTTAGACATTTGAAGGTTCCCTTACCGTATTTTCAAACACAAAACGATTGTGTTTGACAAACTCCAGTAAAATGTCCATATTACGTTTGAAACTAGGTTACAAAAGGGTCTGAATGTGTCCGAGCACCCCTTCGCGTTCCAGTCACCCTGCACTATGAGGGTGACTTTCGTGTGGGTATTGTTGATGCACTTCTGTAACTTGTCATAACAACACCCAACCTCGTCTTCGTGGTCTGGTGTAGGGGAATATTCCTGTATTGCCGCTATGTTAAAGGGTGATGCCTTTAATAGTATAGTTATACGTCTACTGGATATGGGTGGTATTATGTCACTGTGTTTTTGTTCTTTTTATGAACCAGGAAGCCCACACCCTGTTGATGAGTACTTTCTTCGCACTATTGTAGAATATATGACCTTCCTCCACGCTATGATATAATATATGACCTTCATCTGCACTTCGGTAGAACGTATGACCTTCATCAACGCTATGGTTTAATATATAACCTTCATCTGCGGTATCGTAAAATGCATGCCCTTCCTCCGCGCTATGGTAGAATATTTGACCTTCCTTCGCGCTATGGTAGAAAATATGACCTTCCTCTGCGCTATTGCAGAATATATGACCTGCCTCTGTACTCGTTTCTCCAAAACCAATCCATCGTACCTCACAAACACCTAGTACGTCCCATCTATATGTTAGCACTTCATGTGAGAGCTCGTTCAGTTTTCCCACCTGTCTTAATGTTCTTACATTCCACGAGGCAATAATGACGTCGTCATGTGTTCTGAGTTTCTATCTAGAGCGCTTTGGTTTTAATGTCGTGCATGTGTCGTCCTGGCAATTTATTTGCATTGTTGATCTTCCTAGCCTTTTTTATGCAATGGTGGTGTGGATTGGGCCCTTACACCCCTAAGCGCGGTTTAGATTGTAGTAACAGAAAAGTGTAGTGACAGACGACTGTAGTGGGACAAGATTGTAGTGATTGAAGATGTTAGTGCCAGACGAACGTAGTTAAAGAATAGCGTAGTGTCAGAAGAGTGCAGTTACATAATATTGTAGTGCCAGAAGAGTGTAATGACATACTATTGTAGTGTCAGAAGAGTGTAATGACATAATATTGTAGTGTCAGAAGAGTGTAATGACATAATATTGTAGTGTCAGAAGAGTGTAATGACATAATATTGTAGTGCCAGAAGAGTGTAATGACATAATATTGTAGTGCCAGAAGAGTGTAATGACATAATATTGTAGTGCCAGAAGAGTGTAATGACATACTAGTGTAGTGCCAGAAGATCGTAGTCGTCGAAGATTGTATTGACATAATATTGTAGTCAAAAATAATTGCAATGGCATAAGATCATATTGTCATACGACTGTAGTGTACTTGGAGACGATTGTAGTGACATAAGATTGTCGTGACAGCAGACTATATTGACATATAATTGAAGTGACAGAAGACTAGTGCCATAAGATTGTAGTGACATAAGACTGTAGTGTTATAAGATTGTAGTGACATACGATTTTAGTGTCAGAAGAGTGTAGTGACACACTATTTTAGTGAAATACAATTGTAGTGACAGAAGATTGTAGTGACATAAGCCGGTGGTGACAGAAGCGTGATTAACAACATATTGTAGCAACATACGATTTACGTGACAGAAGATTGTAATGACATAAGCCGGTGGTGACAGAAGCGTGATTGACAACATATTGTAGCAACATACGATTTACGTGACAGAAGATTGTAATGACATAAGCCGGTGGTGACAGAAGCGTGATTGACAACATATTGTAGCAACATACGATTTACGTGACAGAAGATTGTAGTGGCATGATATGTTTGCGAAAAAACATTGCAGAGACAGAAGTCTGTAGTGGGAGAAGATTGCAGTGTCAGAGGATTGTAGTAACATACGATTGTAGTGAAAAAAGATTGTGGTGAAATACGATGTTAGTGTTAGAAAATTGTAGTGACAAAAGACTGTAGTGGGGGAAGATTGTAGTGACACAAGATTGTAAGGGCATACGCTGTTAGTCCCAGAAGATTTTAGTGGCAGAAGACTGCAGTGTGAGAAGACTCTTGTGACAGAAGATTGTAAGGGCATACGATTAGAGTGACAGAATATTGTAGTGACAGAAGATTGAAGTGACGGAAGACACGTCCTTAATTATTGATATTTGTATTGTCATCTCCACCAGAGTGGTTTGCCGGGCTCTTTGTGTATGCCAATGATTAGAATAGCAGCACTGCCTCACAGAGAACATGTCGAAGGAGGCGTCTAACTGTGTGACATGGCATAACACCGGCCATGAATAAGTGGTTTATTTAGAGTAACATAGATGGTGCCTAATAGGCTGTGGGTCTACGTTGCTCTAGTGTTTGAATCTTTTGAGATAAACGGTTAACCACATTCCGTAAGCGATTGCCCAACGCAGTGGAGTATAAAGCTGATCAAGCCTAAAACGCTAAGCTGGACATCTTTATCCCAGCTACATCCAATGCATACCAGAACTGGGATCCACATAGAGGCATCTGCCCCTGTAGAAGTACAAGTCGACTAAAAACTAAGAATTACCATCCCACTCATACGCTTATCAGTCTTTGCAGACGAAGGACGTTTCACTCTGTGAGTAGCCTCTCAGACCGCAAGATTGGGCGCTGAATATGGAGACCCGGGGATGTCCAAACTGCAACCCCCCCAAATCGCTTGACCTCACTAGTGTAATCAAAAGGAATGCAACGAATGAAAATGTTTTACCAGCTCAGCTGCTGGAGTTCCGAATGTGCTACCCTTGCGGATTGTTTATATGTGTTTACTCCCGTTGCCCTACCGTCTCATGAGGTTTCCACAAGGCAGTGAAGTGGATTCCCACATATGCTAGTTACTCGAGACATACGATGATACTCTAATCGTTCCAAGACTAGCCAGCACTCCCTGGCACTTGTGGGTATACTATCATAGTTCCTTCCCTCATAGACGAACTGCCTAAACAGGTTAGCGAGATTCGCCTACCCGGGTTATGAGTCAGAGTTTACCTTCTTATAGACTGGCTGCCAACCAAGGCAAATCAGCCCACCCTGCCACACTCCATATATTTAACGCCCCATCCGTAATTTGTAACTGTAACTTAAGGCGATGACAGAAAACGATGTGCTTGTTTGTACCACTGGAAGTGACCTATGACCAGCAAATGCAGATCGTCGATACATAGGATAGTCTACACCAGCTTGCACATAAGATGGAACAGTTGCTATGCACTATATGTCACACTTGTATTGATGGAAATGTCTTACTTCTACAGCATCATTGCACATTTATATCCAAAAAAGAATCGGGAAACTGCGATTGCACACTGGAGAATCCCAGCAAATTATTTTGGGACTGAAACTGACTCGCAGCTATCTTAGCGCTACATTCATATCAATGTTTTGCTGCAAGACTTGAATGCAGTAGAATGAGACTGATTTCCAAGTGTAAATTACATATCACAATCATATATTAAAGTTAACTAACAAGAGATTCAATGGTAAGATATAGGATCTGCTAAATGAATGTCGGTTCAGATGGGTGGCAAGTACAGGGGGACACAGAATACAATCGGATCATTTCGTTGACTCTCAGAAAGACTCATCGACCATTATGAGTCTGCTGCATTTATGACTGAGAAAGTATATCATCGAGTCCCCTGGAACACTATTGTTAGATATTGCATAATATATGTGTCTAGTGGCCGATCATTGGGTTCAATGAAAATATGTATTAGTAAATGGCAATTATATCAATCGAAAACGGACTATCAGATCGAGTTTCAATAAAATATGTTGTGTGACAGAGTTAGTTGCAATCACAAACTTCATAGCACATAATGTGAAGGCAAATGTTTAGGAAGTTGTAATATGTGTGTCAAGGTCAATGAGAAAATAGTGAATGTCCTTACATTTAGAGACAGCCAAGCCAAAGTGGGAGGATCAGGACCATCGCTACAAAAGCTACTTGAATTTATTTAGATCACAGTCAATAAATGTGGCTTGAAAATAACCAAATGGGAGACTATATAAATAGTCAAACAAGATAGGAATGTGCATATACCAACCAAGTGAGAAATAAACGGACACATAGTAACTTATACATATTTACGGCAGCCCATCACAGAAGATGCTAAAAAAGATAATGCTTTTAAGATGACCTTCAGAGACAAAAGAAATTTGGAATGCTTACTACAAAAATACCACTCATGTCTGAACAATTGGTTTAAATCTGGCTTAAACAATGACTCCAGAAAAGACGGATACATAGCTTTGAAGCGTTTGAAATATAGTGGTAACGCAGATACTAGCAGCGAGTTGGACAGATCAAACGATCCAATGACAGTGTTGTCAATGAGATAGACGCACACACTGAAAACATTAACAATTAACGATTACAATGGACAGGACACAATGTACTACTGGATATTATAATGCAAAAATAATACTAGAATGCAAAATCGAATGAACCAGGACATGACGGCCACGACTGACATTTCATTTCGGGAAAGCAAAACCATCAAGATTGGATTCAAATATCACGTATCATGTCATTTGCAGAACGTCGCTCCTGTCACAGAAACACGATCTTATGTCAACGATTCAACCTATTCCAGAGTCTTGTCCAAGTATTATGTGCCTTTTTAGGGCCATCTCCTTCTGGGTCTACCGCTGTCTTATTTTTCCGGCATCATATCTTCCATTACAGTTCTCTCACGTGTGTTTTGATTCGACTAGAGTATTTGCATTTTTTTGTCTTTATGGAATTTATGAACCGGTTCTCGTCTATACCCAGCTCTTGTTTAATGTCTGCATTTTTCTTGCTATCGGTCTTTAGTAATCTGGTCCATAACCTATCGGCACGAAAGGCTAGATTATCTCTCTTGAGGTGTGTGAAACGGTCCATGTTTCTCAACCGTTTACTGCCACGGGAATAAAATCAAAAGGTCCTCAATATTTTCACTTTGGTTGATTTGATGGTGTTCTGTGATATTTGCCTCAGGATGTATATCTCTGCATCGCGAATCTCCATACATTTCCTTCAAGCAGTAGAGGTTATTGTCAATTCTTGAGCCCTGATAATCACATAGTGTGACCTGGTCTATTTACGAAACCACGAACTTGAATTTGCGTTGACTTCTTGTTTGGTCGGTGGCCCTTATCTGTGATTTGTGTATGTTTTTCAAAGATGTTTTTGATCTGCGGCGCATGGGTATACAGCTGCAATTAGCTGCTCTAGCCCCTCTGCCCAATTTGACAGCATGATCGTCATCACTTCTATGCTATGGGATATTGTATACGGCGATTATAAATATATTGGAACTTGTCTGTATAATAACTTACTCCAACGTGTCTCCTTATACACTCTGCATAAAATTTAAAAAAACGTATGGGACGATGATACATATCTTCGTTTCTAAAATATGCACTTGGAACCAATCTTTTGTTTCACCAGATACTCTGACAGCAGCTTGCTGTTCAGTACATACTGATTCGTTGGGATGTATTACAAGAAATAAAAAGCACATATAGTTTATGCTGTTCCACAATATCTGATGTTTTACGCATTAGAAGACCTTGATTTAATCGATATAGCATGTATACACAACGACATCATACTCTCTACATGTTCCATATATGCTCTTAATACATAAAATGTGATCCTTGGTCCCTCTGTCTTTTCTGAAGTCTGCTTGCACTTCGTGGATTTCGCATTTGATTGTTATTGTTTCTTCTGCAATGTAATCCAAAAGAGGATTTGCTATTGTGGATTACTAGCTCAATAGTTCTGTATTATGTCCACAGCCTTAAGTTGACTTTCTTGGAAATGAATATGGATTGATTGTGTGTTCTTGTGGGATGTCATCACACTTTCCTTTCATTATATATTGTTTGCATTCCGGAGGGCGCTTCGTAACATATGGGTCCAGTTTATATCAGTTGGTATTGTAATTCGGTGCTTTTATAAATCTCCGTACATTCTTAACTATATAAAGCTGCCGAACAGAACAGAGACACCGTTTCATTCACCCATACAACCAGTCAAAGGACTGGCCACCCAGATGACGTGAAATGAAGGACAGTCCGCAATAACGACACTCAAATCCCACAAAAATACTGAACTGGTTGATGTGAGAATAACCTTTGCAAAAATGGTTTAAGTATTCAAGAAAGCAGTAAAAAACCGTTCCTTACAGCAGTTAAAAACGGTTCAGGAAAGCAGTAAAACGGTACAAGGAACCAGTGAAAACCGGTTCAGGAAGGCAGTAAAAAACGGTTCAGTAAAGCAGATAAAAACGGTCCCAGAAAGCAGTATAAAACATCCAGAAAGCAGTAAAAACCGGTTCAAGAAAGCAGTAAAAACCGTTTCAGGAAGGTAGTAAAAAATGGTTAAAAAAAGCTGTAAAAAATGGCAGAAAATGACCAAGGTCTTAAATTAGAAATGCAGATTAAATAAGATTGAATTGCTCTAAGAATTATAGGAATTCAACATATTCTTGAATGCATTACATGTCTTCATTACTTCCTGTGGCAATGCATTTCAAGCATTCACCGCTCTCTTGACTCAAACAAAATATTTCCCAATTTATAATCTGGATATTATTTTAGTTAATTTGTAGATGCGCCCTCCTATTTTGTTTCAACGGTTACAAAACAAATGTTATAGACTAAATGTGTCCATTCCATTGATTATCGTATGAGCCTGTATTAAGCCACCTCGAATTCTTCTTTTTTCTCGACACCGACGGCTGGTTTTTCTGTCCTTTTTCATAACTGTAATTCTGGAATCCAACTATAAGTTTGATTTTTTTCTGTGTATCCTGTCCGGCATGTGTATATCCCCTCTACGATAAGGACTCCGCACCTGTACACATTACTCCAATTAAGATCTAACTAATGTGTTAGACAGTTTGACGATCACTTTCATGCTCATATGTTGAATATTTATTTTTACCATACACAACATTGCATTTGCTTTTCCATTGCTACCTAAAATTGCTCACTCACTTTACGTTAATGATCTTTTGTAACCACTGGGTCTCTTTCCTTTTCTTTCTTTTTAATATTGTCTCGCACACTGTAATTATTTTAAATAATAATGGTTAGGGCAAGAGCGGCATTTGTTAGACTTCACACTAAGGTGTCGTTTAGGTGAGGGATCAAGACTCAAACAAAAATAAGGATTTAGGAAATGGTCCTACCCAATCTATTATATGCATGTGAAGCATGGCCGTAAATAGTTGCTATGCCAGGAAATTAAATTACTTCTGCATGCACTGTATGCTGAAACTGCTGAGGATTAGATGGCAAGACATGGTGCCAAAAAAACATATGTGTCGACGCGAGTTGGCATATCTAGTATACACACCATATGTGCAGCACAGTTGAGATGGGAGTGTCATATCGTACACATGTTGAATCAACGTTTACTAAAAGAACTGCTCTATGATGCACTCTAAAATCGCAAGAGAGCAAGCGGTGGGCATCGGAAAAGGTATAAGAAAACACTGAAGAGATCACCGATCCAGTGCGGTATTAACCACGATGACTGAGAAAGAATCGCAACCAATCACAAAGACTGGCAATATTGCTGAGGGTGTTTAAACAAGTTAGGCATCAAGAAGAGATGAGGTCATCCAGGGACAATATCTCCGTAAGTCAACTCGCATCAACCTTTCTTCAACCTCGTTGGACGGAAGCGTCGTATTTCCCTCTAGAATGTGCAACAGACGATTCAAGCTTCAGATTGGCTTATTTAGCTATCTTCGAACTGATTTGAACAGTTGTAACAAATGCCAATCGATTTGATAGAGCTATGTTCCAGACGGGAAATGCGTCCGGTCTATTCTGTTTCACTCAACACTCACTCTAAACAAATTCAAGTAACACTAACTATCAACAATACATATTATTTAATCACGGAACACTGCCAACAACTATATACCAACTTAGTTCCTTACACGCTTATCTCAAACACTCCTACCGCTAACCCTAATCATATAGATACTGTTTTTGCCATGTTCTTTCTCCTCCCCTAATCTGGTCTGCTGCGATCGAAATTTATTGCTGATTGCCGCTGATAGTGAAGTGTATATGTTCTAAAACCAAGTATGACGTCCATGGCCTTGTTATTTTTTGTCGGCATTAGATCAAAGTAGTAAAGATAGACTGCATCGAATATAATCCATGGGATCACTGGCACATTGTCTCTAGCTGAGGCGGACGACTAACATTCACGTGAACATACTGATGTCGGCGTGATTAGTTGGACTGCGTCAATAGCATGCATATGAAAACTGCAAGACTGCCTCTATAATCTGCTGACGACTGGTAATTACGAACAATACATACATTAGAGAAGCCACCTTTATTGCTTCGTGTCTATCTCAACTGCCTCTCTCCGTGGCCTTCCCGCCACTTTCCAAAGTACATTTGTCTCTGAAGTGAAGTGTTCTTTCTATGTCTCTGAAGTGAAATGTTTTCCCTCTGTGGTTATCATCTCGAATCTGCCTCAACTGCACATCTCTAAGTTTCCTGACATCCACTGAGCGTCTCTTTCAAAAATGTTCTTATGTAATCTCCTCACGTCTCTCTGTCGGAATTTATATTATTCGATCTGCATACCCAGACGGCGTGATTTTCAAAAACGGCACGCGTTTTTGTTCTTCTGCTTGCCATTATAGTGGTAGATTGAGGTTTCCAGACGACGATGGTTGGTCGGCGGTATCAAGTCTACCTCTCTACCACCACTACCGTCCTACTTGTGGAAAAACGGTCTGTAACTTACGTCAGGTTACGTATGTTTACCAAAACTCTCGCCTGTGCGGTTCGAGACAAAGCGTACGTGGTCCGTTTTGGTTACTCACATTCTGACTGGACTGAATTCAGCTGCACTGCCTCAAATACCACGAAGAAGAAACAAACAAAATGGTAGTCTAAGCTAGTTATATCTTCCACCCAATAGTTCACATGTTAAAACATATCTATGCGTGTAACTGCTTATTGTCTCTACAGCTAAGATATGCTGGACTGTTTGCAGTGAAAGCTGACATATCCTTATCGATTACAAATGGACGAACAAAAATGATATTCCACATTGGTCTACCCATGTGGATAACTGTACAATTAATATACATGAAATGTCATGTGCCACCTCACATACCATTCTCGAACTGAATTTACATTCTCATTATATCCACGACTGGCTTAGATGAAACATTAATGCATAATTGTTTGTCATTAGCAAATTTTGCAATCACGATATTATATCATAGACTAAATAGTCAACAAAATTGGTAACAAAACTAAACCATTTAGCAATTGCACTTTTTACCTCACACAACTCAGATTACACCTTATGTATGTCCACTGTCTGACTTCTTCTCGCTAAACAATTTTCAATCCAGTCCATTTGACAACTTGTTCTACTATCCCATGTGATTTTAACTTTCTAAATAATATTTGATACCATATGCCTTTGCACTATCTAGACAATTAGCATCAACTGGTTCCTCTCTATTTAACATATTTTAAATCGATTCCATCAGTGTTACTACATTTACTAGCATAATACATGTGTTATTAGGTTACATTTGTCTAAATGCATCACATTGTTTTCTTTTGAGTATTGCCTCTCACAGTTTACAGACTATGCTCGTTTAACTCACTTTTATATAATTCATTGGATCAAATTTGTTTGCCTTTGTGAATAATGTGATCACTCATGCATTTTTATAATTCCATGGAACAATTTATTTTGCAAGTGATTAAAAACTGAATATGAGCAATGGTTGTTATATCACGTCTCTAATTTCAAACAACAATTTTTGGATGAATACCATCTTGACCTGGAATCTGTCAAGCCCTACAAGTAAAAGCCCTACTTATTCATTCCTCTTTGACAAATATGTATGGGACCTACTGGATGATGGAACAGTCTTATTGTTTGTGGACTGGACCAAAATACTGTTGTTTTTTTTTCATTAGCCATATTTCTCGAATCCCCAAGGCGGGAAGCGTGTCACTGTGGTGTTTTTGCGCCTGTCGGCCTAGTGCATCCGACTTCAGCATGGATTGTATGTAAGGGTCTGCCTCCTCCTGCATTTTATAAGGGACTGCTTCCCCGGGTTAACGGCCGGTGCTGTTATGAGGATCGAACCCAGCATCTTCTGATTGTGAGCCGTGCCACTCACTAACCCACGCCGTCCCACAAAAGACCGTCTGAATTGGTTAGTCTTACCAATGATCTCACTTACAATTTTTCTGTGCTATCTATGAGAGAGTCTACTTTGTGTTAGGTTCTTTCTTTGTTTCTAATATAATATGAAATAATATTTTACTATCCGTCTTGATCATATGAGAACGTTTTGTAACATGAGTAACTTCACTATGGATGTGCGTGGGGTGTGTGCAGAACACATAGGGCACGATGATAACGTATGTAGTGTATGCATGACACATAGGGAACGATGGGTGTGTGTGTGCTGTGTGGGCAGGGCACCTACGGAGCGATGAACGTTATAGAGTGTGTGTATATGAAGATCTGTTGAGTGTGGGGTCACATGTGAGTACACGTTGAATAGAATGACTGTTTAATGTAAAGATCACCGTTCGAGGGGATTTGCATGTGAGTGAATGCACAGAAAACTATCGGGAATAGTTTTGAGAGTGTGGTGAGTGTGCAGATACATAAAAGAGAAAACGGCAGAACTGGGTTACCATAGTTACCGAAAAAATATCAACATGAATTGCTTGTATTATCTGTTATAGTTAAATACACATTTTATAATTTGCTTAGTTCAGATTCATGTTCAATAGTTCTTTGTTATGTTTGTTCGTTTAAATGAGTTTTGATTAAATATGCAGATTGTTGCTGGAGAGTGTTGCTGTGTTAATTGCTGAGTGTGGTTCGGTCATGAATGCTGTAAATGCATGTAGTAACATTCTAGAACGCTAAACCACTGTGGAAACGCTTTACGCTGTCGGAAATGGAAAAGGAAGAACACGGCTTTATCAAATGAACATGATGATCTAGACTTGGCTGATGACTTGGCTCTTCAATATGATACCCACAACCAGATATAAAAAAAGCAGTAAATATGGTTACTGAATGGTTTCCTAATTGAGTCGAATGTTCAAAGACAGTATTGGAGAATGAAAGAACCAAACGAATTGAGTTTGTTTTGGGACATACGATACTGTTACACTTAGACACAAGTCAATATTTTGGTAACAGTATAGACACGTACGGGGTTTCTGACAGATTTAAAATTAAGTTAAGAATGATACAAATCGCAAAAAGGCTTTTTTTCTAGTTCTACGTGAATTTATGGATATCAAAGAAAAATAGTTACTCTGAAAGTCCAGATCTTCAAATACAATGTCATGTCCATTCTTTTATTAGGATTTGTGACGTCAGAAACAAATGAACGAACAACTAAAAAGGTCCACGGATGCTTGAATCAAACTGGGGGAACAAGGTTCGATAAATACACTGATATATATTTGTGAGGAAGAACAAGTCAGATGTAGATCAAAACAAGATGGTGTTGGAAATGGCAACATTACAGAAACCACCAGATATAATTACAAAGCAGTCTCTAATCTTGAATCATCAGGACAAGAAAAGCAGGGAAGACTTCAATTAAATCGAAAATACATTCTACTATCAGTCTAGCTGATATGAGCACGTTTTTTTATCACTACACTCGTTTCTTCACACGACTTAATGAATACTGCTAGAACTAACAGAATGTATCACTACACACATCCCCTCACAAGACGTGATGCATACTGCCAGAACTAAAAGAATATATCACTACACATCCTTTCAGAAGACATAATGCATACTGACATAACTAAAACAATTTATCACTACACATCTTTCATTACAAGACGTTATGCATACTGAAAAAAATCAAAGAAAAAGGGCTGATCTAACAACAGTAGAGATACCTGAACAAATAAATTGCAGAAGAGTACACTCAAATCAACAAAATTTTGTAGAAAACGTTTAGTGTTTTTTCATAATTTTTAACGATGTCAACATGATGTAATTGATAACAAGAAATAGTGGTGGTGTTTTAACTGTTGCCAATGGCAAACTACAACTAGAAAAAAGTCGTAGTATTTTGCATGTCGCAACAAATGTCAATGAGAACTAGAAATAATGGTTGTGTTTTACTTGTCACAAAAAATGTAAAACTACAACTAGAAAAAGTGGTGGTGTTTTATATGTCGCAGCAAATGTAAATTAAACCAAAAATAGTGGTGGTGTTTTACCTGTCGCATTAAACGCCAATGACAACTAGAAATAGGTGTGATGATTTACCTGCCCTACTCAATGTTAATGAGAACTACAAAAAGTGGTGGTGTCTTAGATGTCGCACCCAAAGTCAATGACAACTAGAAAAAGTGGTGGTGTTGTATATGTCGCACCCAATGTCAATGACAACTAGAAATTGTGGTGGCGTTTTACCTTTTGCACCTAATACCAATGACATCTATAAATAGTGGTGGTGTCGTATATGCCGCACCCAATGTCAATGACCAAATAGTGGTGGTATGTTACATGTCGCGCCAAATGTCAATGGTACCTAGAAATAGTGTTGTATTTTACGTGTCGCACCCAATGTCAACGACAACTAGAGATAGATGTGGTGTTTTATATGTAGCACCAAATGTCAATGACATATATAAATAGCGCTTTTGTTTTACCGGTCGCAAGCAATGTCAATTTACAACTTTATATAGTGGTGTTAAACAAAATATCAATGGAAATTAGAAATATTGGGGCTGTTTTACGTGTCGCACCCAATGTTAATTTAAAACTAGAAATAATGGTGCTATTCTACATGTATAGCACAAGAAAGCAATGACATCACGAAATAGTGGTTGTGTTCTACCTGTCGCAACCAATGACAATAAGATCTAGAAATAGTGCTCGTATTTCCATGTCAAAACAATGTCAATGGTAACTAGAAATAGGGATGGTGTTTTACCTGTCGCACCCAATGTCCCAGACAACTAGAAATAGTTGTGGTGTTTTACCTGTCGCATCTAATTACAATTACAACTAGCCACGGTGGTAATATTTTTTGTCGCACCAAATGTCAATGGCAATTAGAAATAGTGCTTGTATTTTACATGTAGCACCCAATGCCAGACTACAATACGAAGACGTTTTGGTGTTTTACCTGTCGCTCCAAAATCAAATGACAACTAGAAATAGTGCTGTTGTTTGACCTGCCTCACCCAATGTCAATGAGAACTAGTAATGTCTGTGTATGTTACCTGTCGAAGCCAATAAGAATGACAACTAGAAATAGTTGTGGTACTGTACTTGTTACAACCAATGGCAATGGCAACTATAAATAAGGTGTGTCTTTTGTCTGTCGCACCCAATGTCAATGACATATATACATAGTTTTGGTGGTTTACCTGTAGCACCCAATGGCAATGACAACTAGAAAAACGGCTAGTGTTTTACCAGTCCCACACAATGTCAGTGAGAACTAGAAATAGTGGTGGTATATTACCTGTCGCACCCAATGTCAATGAGTTATATAAATAGTTGTGGTGTTTTGCCTGTTCCAGCCAATGTTAACGAAACCTAGAAATCGTGGTGGTGTTTAACCTGTCTCACCCAAAGTTAATGACAAATAGTAAAAGTGGCGGTGGTTTACCTGTCGCACCCAATGTCAATGACAATTAGAAATAGTGAATGTGTTTTACCTGTCGCATTAAAATCCAATGACAACTATAAATAGTGGTGATGCTTTATCAGTCGTAACCAATGTCAATGACAATTATAAATAGTGGTTGTGTTTTACGCGTCGCACCCAATATCAATGAGAACTAGATATATGTGTGATGTTTTACATGTCGTACCAAATGTCAATGAAAACTGGAAATAGTGGTGGTGTTTTACCTGTCGCGCACAATGTTAGTGACAACTAGAATCAGTGGTGGTGTTTTAACTGTCATACCCAAATGTGAAGCTTCATTTAGAAATAGTCGTAATTGTTTACCTGTCGCACACAATGTCAATGAGAACTATAAATAGTGGTTGTTTGTTACTTGTCACAACCAATGTGAAACTACAACTAGAAATAATTGTGCTGTTGTACCTGTTGCAACCAATGTCAATGAAAATTAGGAATTGTGGTGGTGTTTTACCTGTCGCACCCAATGTCAATGAGAACTAGAAATAGTGGTGGTGTTTTTCCTGTCGCACCCAAGGTCAATGAGAACTAGAACGAGTGGTGGTGTTTTACCTGTCGCACCTAAGGTCAATGAGAACTAGAAATAGTGGTGGTGTTTTACCTGTCCCACCCAAGGTCAAGGAGAACTAGGACGATTGGTGTTGTCTTACATGTTGCATCTAATGCCAATATGAAATATAAATATTGGTGGGATTTTAACTGTCACACCCGATGTGAAATTACAATTATAAATAGTGGCAGTTTTTTACCTATCGCACTCAAAGTCAATAAGGACTAGCAACAGTGGATGTGTTTTAACTGTCACACCCAATGCAAATAAGAACTAGAAATAGTGGTGATGTTTTACCTGTCGCACCAAATGTCAATGACACAAATGACGTCAGCAGGACACTCACTTCCAGTAAAAGCACCATCTCTGAACATGTAGAGACAAAAGCTTTAGATTCAAAATGGGCTACACGGTGTATGATTTCCAATTTCTCTCTCTATCTCTCTATGGCTCTCTCGTTATCTACACATATATATATATATATATATATATATATATATATATATATATATATATAGATATATATATATATATATATATATCGTTATCTCTTTTTCTCTATTTTTTTCTGTCACTATATCTTTATATATCTCTCTTTATATATCACATTATCTTTCTTGTTCTATTTCTATTGTTTTTATATATGTCAATCTCTCTGTCTCTATATATTTATATATCTTTTTCAATATGTTATTTCTTTCTCTTTCTCTCTCTTTTTTATATATTTGTTTGTTTCGATTTCTCTAACCCTATATATGTTATATATTTGTTTGTTTCGATTTCTCTAACCCTATATATGTTATATATTTGTTTGTTTCGATTTCTCTAACCCTATATATGTTATATATTTGTTTGTCTCTTATCCGTTCTTGCTCTCATCTCTCTCTTGTTATTTTTCGCTTTCGTTTTTTCTCTCTCTCGTTCTTTTTCTCTTTCGTTCTTTCTTTATTTCTTCCCCTCTCTCTCTTTCTATTTTTATCGCTCTCTCTCTTTTTCTCTCTCTTTCTGTCTTTATCACGCTCCTTTCTTTTTCTAATTCTTTCGCTGTCTGTCTGTCTTTTTTGCACTCTGTCTCTTTCTATTTATAATGCTTTCTGAAGCGATTTCTTTTTCTCTCTGTCTCTTTCCATCTCTCCATCTTTCTCTATGTCTGTGTCTCTCTATATGTCATCGCACTATGTCTTTTTCTCTCTATATCGCTCTCTCTGTTTCTCTCTTTCAATATCCCTCTCTCTGTTTCTGTCTCGCTTTATCTTTTTCTCTCTCTTCCTTTCGTTCTCTCTGTCTCTATGTTGTTTCCTTTATCACAATCTCTATTTCTCTCTATATCGCTCTCTATTTTTATATCTTTTACTATCCCTCTATCTTTCTCTTTCTTTCTGATACTCTCTATTTCTCTCTACTTCATCATCTTTCTCTATGGTGCTGTCTGTATCACGCTCTATCTTTCTGTCTGTAGCACGCTCTCGTTGTCTCTCTCTCTTTTTATTTCCCCGTATTTGTCACTTTCTTTTTCTCTCTATCGCTCCCTCTTTCTTTATCTCTCTTTCTGTCCCCGTCTCTCTATTTCTCTATATTTATGTCTCCCAGTGGCCGTTTCTTTCTTTATCCCTACCGCTTTTCTCTCTATTTATAAATATTTTTTGTTCTTTCTAGCTCACTCTTTATCCAACTTTGTTATCTTTTTTTTTCTAGTTATCTCATTCGTTCCCATACTCTCTTTCTCACCATATCTCTCTCTGTCTTTATCTCTCTCTCTCTCTCTCTCTCTCTCTCTCTCTCTCTCTCTCTCTCTCTCTCTCTCCTTCTCGCTATTATTAAATCGGTCTTAGTTAGTCTTGCATACATTTCAAGTTAAAAGATATTCTGATTTGTGTTTCTGTAAGAGTGAGCAGATGTCGACCACCATTGCTGTATTGTCTGTTAGAACTGTTCCCCCCATTAACATTCATTTCAATTATATATCATTACTTCCCTTTATCTAGGCTATATAAGTAATGTATTATTTTTTACAATTTGAACGGATCGTTCTAGTTAACAAATGGCATTGGATTTGTTTTGTTCGGCTTATTTCTTGTGTACAAATAACATGAATGAACATTGTAAATAATATGAGTAAAACATTTTTCTGTCTTGGCGAATATCTGTGGCGAAGTGATCAATACGTTTTGCCTTGTGATCAGACTGTCCGGGTTTAAGTTCGAGAGGCGACGGTCGGTTCATGGTGGCAATTTCTCATGTGATTCCTGGGTTGGTCGCTGAATCCAAGGAGCTCGTGCATTTATCGATGCTCTCTGCTGGCGGGACTCTGTTCTGTGGAGAGAGCCGGAGCCAAAGGGGGCGCCCTCGCCTTTAACCTTCCATTATCCTGACAAGTTCAGGCGTACCTCGACTTCCGTCTCTTGCCGTTTTTCCGTTTTGATCGTGCGTCTGTTATCAATTGTAAACCCCTTTATTCCCAAAATTGTGTTACGTTTATCACATCATGATCACGAGCCAACCAGTGTCTGGAGTCATCAGTCATGAAAAGACGACAATCAGTGTGCAATGTCTATTTCATGTCCTTCCCCTTGAATGACTGAGACTTGCAATAATATTGTTTTTATATTAAAATAGCTAAACTACTCATATTACATTATTGTTTTGATTGCAAACAGTTACAGTCCGTGTTTTGTTCATAATTGATCCTAACTGTATCGTATTAACACATAGAAAAGATCATCCGATGTTCTAAAATTCAAATACATATCTAGTTTTTTTAAAGCTTAACTCAATGAACAATATATTACAAACAAGGACAAATAAAATCCCTAAATAACCAACAAGAATATCGGTAAATACTGAACATATCCATCAACTACCTACTGAAGAATGTTTTCAAGATCATATATTATTTAAATATTGCCATTCCTCTTAAGCTTACGTTTGTCTATGTATGGTATCCTGGAGTTGGTAATTGTTATACAGTCAGTTACTGGCGTGATGTTGGCTTCTTTATTCTATTTGTAAGTTACACATCTGCGAGGATTCAACGGTGGCTGATTCCCGTATCGCACTATACAAAGTATGTATACACCAACGTATGTTTATATAACATAGATTAGCAGAGAGAACAACATACATACATATCCATACATATTTATTAAGTGTTGTTTGTTTTCATAACATTACATATACAAACATATCTTACATATTGATTTTCCTTAACACGAATATAAATGTGTGCCACCCTAGATCAGTGTTATATTCGACATTTCTGTAATGTCTAGCATTGTGAACAATAACCTGAACAACCTCTAGTTTGCCCTGTCTGGGCCACAATTACACAAATAATGTGGCACACTCATTGTTCGGAATACCAAGAACGGTAACCATGGAGAGTGTCACAATGGTCATTAGAGTATATTACGAAATATTTAAATAGTAACGAGTTGTCATCCTGGCATTTGCTGCAGAATTGAAAAGAAATGATTAAGTTCAGTAAACGAATATACACCTACAATTACACGAATTAGATGTGTATTCTGTCTTAGAAGACCGTACGTTTAGGCGTATTACCGTTAAAATATAAAATAACAGACTGCATTACAAATCATATTTCCAATTGTCTAGGCTTTCGTTTATCGTAAAATACAACAGTAGATGTTCACAATATTATCGCACATAGGAACAAGGACTGCATTGGCAAATTATACATTTAAATAAAAATAAATTGCTAACCTCAAATAAAATCGGGATAAAACTGAAGAAAAGTACAAATGTGCTAAACTGCATTGTGGGGCTAAAACATGGGGGCTAAGACATGGGGGCTAAAACATGGGTGCTAAAACATGATGAGATATAATCGAAAGAAGCTTGGAAACGCTTGACGTGGTGCTATCGTAGAATGCAACGATTGATTTGGACAGAACGGAAGTCACATGACAATATTCACACTGAGATAGGCGCACACATCAACTATTGCAAATGATACATGAATGGCATTAGCTGCAATTCAATATGATACTTTAACGTCTTCTGTCAACTAATTGAAAGAGAAAACAAGTGCTGTTGTGTTGTCGTTGGCGAAATAGAGAGACATGCTTATATAGCGTTACCACCAGTTTCATGGACAATCGCATGACACATTGGCTACACACACACAATGTTGCTTCTTAACAGTTGAACAGAAAGGAGCAGCGTGTGGTCTTCAGGGTCTGAACACGACACAAGCAACTGAGGTACCATCTATTCAATACAATGAAGATAGGTGTTATTGTGAATGCACCCGTGGTACTTCGAAAATGACACGTAACAATCTGATGCTCGAATCTCATAAACTGTCAGCCATCTTGTTGTGTCCTACTGTAAAATTACAACATGTTGTGTGTTTCCATAATTCTTATGTGTGCGTTACATTTTAGTTACATTCCAAAATTGTGTGACTCTTGCTTTGGGGAGAAAACATGGTTGTGACGATTTAGATAATCAGTGACATAATATAATAAGATCAATATAGATACGATTGTGTAACACGAAAACAGAACAGACGATAGTTATGATGTTAAAGTTATTTCATATTTACACTTTTTTTCGTTCTCTTTCATAAATGTATACAATAAAACATCAACCATACCAGCGATCAGATCGGTTCCCTGACATATTCCCTATCAGCTATGATGGCCCATCCAAATACTGAATTGAATAACATCTCTGAGGCACTAATGAATACCAGCTACAATTTCAGAAGATTAAAAATGTAATTAGATTCCTGCACAACGTAAGATCAACTGAAATGAGGATGCAGATAGACTGCCCATAACGGGAAAATACTCACCGGAGACAAAACAGTATAACGATTGATTAACAACTCAATTCAGAGGGCTTAGACAAAGAAGGGAAC